>JAUBNY010001191.1:1568836-1579035 GCA_032275445.1 Crypturellus soui
CGATTGGCTGGCCGAGGCGGGTCGGGGGGCGCGCGCCGCGGCCGCGCGCTCTGATTGGCTGCCGCCGCGCCGGGGGGTGGGCGCTCGGCGCCGCCCGGCTGCCCTTGAGGGGCGCCTCAGAGGGCGCCGCGGGCGGGGGGAGGGGGCAGCTCCGAGGGGCGCCGTGGCGCAATTTTCCTGATTAATTAATTAACAAATTCATTAATTGCCCACCCGCCACTCGCAGGGTCCAGCAGGCCACGGGCCCGTTAGGTTAAGCCGGTTCCGGGCCGCGTGGGTTCCTCGGCCGTGCCCGGGAGCATCCCGGGGAGACACTTGCTCGCCCTTGTTCCTGGTGTAAGAGCGGCCTCTGAAAGCAGGGCAGGGGTTAGGAGATACGAAGCGATTAAAGGGGATCCTTTGACACACAGGTGCTAATTAGCGGTAGGTGATAGCCTGGAGGATACCTCTCCTGAGGTAGCAGCAGCCCCTGGCTCTCAGTGCTCATCTGTGTGACGCGGTCACCAGAGCTGAGCGGGGCAATGAATTCCCCAGGCCCGCGAGGGCTGTGGCAGCAGGAGCAGCCTGTTGCCATTGTTCTTCTCTTAAATAAATATTTGCTTTAGTCTGAGATCACGGAGTCACCTTTGGCCTGTCCGCTCTGCTCTGGCTTGCAGAACTGCTCTTGGGGTTGCCTTCAGCAGAGGTGTAGGGGCTGGGTATCTTTGGGGGCTTGAGCTCAGGGGATGAGTGCGGGGCTCCAACAGGGGAGAACTTCACTGGGCTTCTAAATGCTTGTTTGGAGGAAACCTGGAGGAAAACAGGGTCTGGGAGTCCAGCCTGGCTCCATAAACACTCTGTTAAAGTCTCTGCTGCTTGGCCCCAAGCGCCACGTGCGTTTCCTAAGGGTGCTGCTTTCTTCTACAGATCCTGGTGCACATTTCTGCCCTCTTTGTCCTGTCTGTCACATTAGGCACATAACTGTGTGCTGAATCAACTCAAAAGACCATCCTGGCTGAAAAATAATCTGGTAAAGCTTGTTTCTTTCAGCAGCATCAGTTTTTGCAGCGTTCTTTCCACAGGCCGGCTGGTGGGGGGACAGAGATTACCTGAACAACAGATCTGCTCAGCATCTAAATACAGCCTCAGAGCACCCATGTTTGAGTCTGGAAGCTAAGGAAAATGCTGTTTTTGGCTTACGTTCCATATCCCTCAAGTAGTTCCAACCACAGCTTAAACTTGTTTTTGTTTATACTTGTGTACTGAAATATCTCCAGCCCTGGAGTGCAGGCAGAGAGGACGTGCAGTTTATAATTTTGACCTTTACTCAGCGCTAGCACTGTTTTAATCGCTGGAAATAAGCTATAGTGTAATGCAGAGACACCACATTAAAAACATCAGATGCTTATGATAGCATAGGGGTAGTTATATATCGGAATAAGGAGCCTTGTTAGATTGCTTGTCCCAAACTCACATCAGGATCTCTCTGGGTATCCCCGTGTGTTTAGACAACTTGATCTGAACTGTTTTCTTGTCTCTTTGCCAGCTCAACTCCCTGGAAAAGACAGAGGAGTCTTTCTTTAGCCTTCACCCCAAACCCCTCGGGCTAAGAAGGGGAAAATCGGCCCTAAACCTACCCTTGGCTGCCTTAAGCTGATGGAAGCAGCGGCTCAAAGGAGGGTGTTTAACTCCCAGGAGTGCTGGAGCTCAGGGCATGCTGTGGGATTCGTGTCCCCCGCAGCAGTCGCGGGGAACCCAGTGCCCTGCTTAAGCGCTTGTGGGATTGGGAGCTCTGTAAGCTCCATAAGCGGCTTGGTGAGACGCGCGGCAGGAAGGTGCTGCTGTCTCTGCTGCAGGAACAGCAGCCCTTGGAAAGGGATGTTCAAGCTTCTGCGAGCCCTCAGTGCCAAAATAATCCTAGAGCAGATGGACTCCTGCCAGGTCCACACTGGCGCACCCGGTGCTTCTCCCCCACACACTGCCTCCGTGGGCAGGAAGGGGGAGATGCTGCATGCCCGAAACCTGTGCGGGGGCTTTGCCCACGGAGCCCCTCGGTGGCCGTCCCCATGTCCTGGGCAGCTCTCTGAGCTCCCCTGCCTGTGTCCCTCCCAGGGTAGGTGTCTGCCACGGCTGACTCATGCCCCTTTCTGAGTGGATCCGGGACTTAACAGCTCTTAATTACCTCTCTGGTTAGCGGGCTAGAAAATGCTAAACCCATCTTCCATTTTCAAGCTGCCCGGGGGGTGCCTGCCTGTGCACATCCGCTGCGTTTTTCGTGGGCACACTATAATTGTGAGGAGAGAATTAAATCTGAAGAGGACAAGCCATGTCTGGGGCTCAGATGAGAGGTAATCTGCATGTATGTACATGCAGAGCAGGTATATGTGGTGACTAAGGTGGGTCTATACAGACCTGAAAGAGGGCTCGAGCAGCGGGAAGGCAAATTTTGCTGCTGCTGTGGGTGCGGGGGCAGGTCTGGCTGCTTGGGGCTGGTTTGAGGCCCCTGCATTGCCTGGGGCAGGGTCCTGTCTCAGGTTATCGGTCTGGATAACAAAAGACCCTTATCTTCATGGAGCCCTGGCTGGAGCCATCTCCTCAATCCTCCCCCAGGGGAGATGAACCTGGCGCCAGGGGCTGGGTAAGCACCTGGATGAGTGTGAGGAGTGTGCCAGGGCGCGCATTGCACAGGAATGCCCCAGCCATCCCGCCCCAGAGAGCGACCTGCTGCTCCCGGGCACCTTAAACCCCCCACACCCCTCTCCTGGCAGCGTTTGGTTACAACGTCCCTCTCTAGGGAGACAAAAGTTTGTAGGACAGGGAAGGGAAATACTTTTGTGACGACAACCAGTGTTGCCGAAGAAGCAGATTGGTTTTCAGGGCCCGGAGCTCTGGCGGGGGTTTGGAAGAGGATCTGTCTTTCACCCGTAGCCTAGATCTGGAAGCTTCCCTAGGAAGCCAATGTGCAGCGGCAACCCATCCCTGGAGAGTGATCAGAGTGGGAGACTTTAAGGTCCTGGAGCCTTTACAGTGTCAGCACGTAAGGAAAACAGGACCATTTCTACCCATTAAGGATGTAGATGAAGCCATTTATTTTTAGCCATATTAAACTGGAGGATTTTTGCCTATTTTGCAGCATAAAGGGCCAGGTTCCTCTTGAGGTGTCCTCCCTAGCAGTTGGTGCACACCTGAAGGGTGCTGCTCGCTAGTGAACGTGTGTGTTGTTGTGTCGGGTCAGAGTGACACTGCCTTGGAGAGCACGTGGGTGACACGTGAGGTGCAGGGCAGGCCGGGATGTGCTTATTTATCCTGCAAACCCTCCACCTTGTCAAGCTGCTGCAGATCTTATTCTGGGTTGAGGAGGGAATGCGCTCGCTTAGACTCGCTGCAGGTTTAGGCCTGGCTCGTGTGGTGTAGGAGGAAGGCACAGGCTGATGGCGTTCGGACACAGCATCCTTCGTTCCTTGCATCTAATCCGTGTTTCTCCCTCCAGCTCATGGTGGTCTCATGTGGAGATGGGCCCCCCCGACCCCATCCTCGGCGTCACGGAAGCCTTCAAGCGCGACACCAACTCCAAGAAGATGAACCTGGGCGTCGGGGCGTACCGGGATGACAACGGAAAGCCCTACGTGCTCAACTGCGTTCGCAAGGTGAGCCCTGCTGCTCGCGGGCAGGATCGGATCTGGTGCCGTGGCAGGAACACTGGCCCCATGTGCAGTCCGCAGGCTGGGTTTGCCTGTTGGTCCTTACAACATGCTTTGTCTCTGGAAGAGCAGGGCAGTTTGGTAAACGTCTCCATTAGCAGAACTAATGCTACAGGGAGACAGTGGAGATATCTCTCTAGGAGGAAGAATAGGAGAAGGGTGTCTTGCTCCTATCCAAGTAAATCTAATTTGTTGCTGCCTTCCTCGAGCTCTCCAGTTCAGCTCTCCTCTGGGCTCGGAGGCAATTCTTGTGAATAGCCCAATGTTCCCGGGGCCAGCCTGCAGCGGAGGGAAGAGCCAACATTGCCCCTTCATTGGATTAGAAATTCCGCTGAGCCTCTGTTACCAGTTTGCCCATAAGCCAGTCCGAAGCTGCAGGCAGGAAGCTGGATGTGGATGCTGCCCTTGATAGGATTATGGAGAAGGTTGGGGTAACTTTGCTGGAGCCTTCCAGAGCTGTAAGTATAGAAATAAGCTGTTAAAGAGCTGTTAACTGGCAGTTCTCCTTGCGCAGGGAGGGTATCTAGTACATGTTTCTTGTCTGCCTGGGATTTAAAGCAGTTCCTCAGCAGTAACCCTGCAGCCCGGTCCCAACCACAGAGCCTGAATGGTGGTACAGATGGAGTTTCCTGTGGGCATCAGTGCTGCCAGCCTCTGTCCAGCTCCTCTAGGAGCAGGAATAAGGTTCCCAGAGCACTTGGGATGTGTCTCTATCACTGTATTTTCCTTTAGGCTGGCTTGCAGTCTGCTGTGTTTGATGCCCCCTGTGTTAGATAAGGACTTGGGTTGTTTTTTTTGATGCTAGATCCACTTGAAAGAAGCAGTGAACTGAAAGCAGGTTAGTGCTTATGTGGGCTGGGGCTGAGATTAGCAAGGCTGAGGGGAGGCCAGCGTAGGAGACAGGAAGCAGCCTTCAGGCTGGCTGGTTTCTGGATGGGCTGAAGTTCCCTGGGATGTCGGTATCAGTTGCAAGGGCCTTCAAAGAGCTTGTACCCTTCCTAGCTTTGGGAAGTGTCTCCCTTTAGAGTCCACCTCTGCTGTTAGGTAACAACCAGGTTTCTCCTTCCTGCAGGACCATTCTAGCTTGAGCAAAGAGACACGTGTCCTTGGGCTGCAGCATTAGCTGCTGTCGGGTGCTCTCCTCTAGCACCTGGTTACCTGGCTCTGCTGCACTGTGCTAACCACCAGGGAGGGCTCCGGCTCCCAGTGGAATCTTGCCCTCGAGGTAGGGCAATGAGACGTCTGCAGATGCGATGCCGGTTTTCTCCTCTCCGACAAGATCCTTTGTTGCCTTGGAGCGGCAAATGGGAAGAGACCCTGAGCTGGGTGTGGATGAAGCCTTCCATATCAAATGTGTCTCCCTCTTTCCAGGCGGAGGCGCAGATAGCGGCTAAGAAGATGGACAAGGAGTATTTGCCAATTGGGGGACTGGCAGATTTCACCAGGGCATCAGCAGAGCTGGCGCTGGGTGAAAACAGTGAAGCTTTCAAGAGCGGCCGGGTAAGGAGCGCGTGGGAAATCTGGGGCTGGGCAGCGCTCATGGTCCGTACGTGGGTGCCCTGGAGGAGTGGAGGGGCTGGCGTGGGTCCTGCTGCCTTTAGACCTAACAGTAACTGCTGTCTCCAAAAACTGTGGAAAGCAGCCCTTCTGGAGGGCTCGACCTCGCTTGGTCCCTCATCCCTGCCCTGGTAGTGGAGTAACCAGCGTGGACTCAGCCCCAGAGCTCAGCTGTGCTGCGGGGTGTGTCAGAGGAACTTGTTGGATTGGGAGAGGGGGAGCCCGCATTTTCAAGAGACAGCTGTGGGTTAATGAGGACGGAATCGCAAATTGGACTCACTGATCTGTGCAGCCCCTTCCAGCCCCGTGTTCCTGCTTGAAGGAGCTGCTGCTGGGCAGTGCCTACACCTGCCAAAGCTCGCGTAGGGAGCTGTGTGCTGTCAGCTCATTCGTGTGTTTGTGTCTTCCCTTGCAGTATGTCACCGTGCAGGGTATTTCTGGGACTGGATCTCTGCGGATTGGAGCGAATTTTCTGGTGAGTCCTTGGCCAGTCGGGGAATTAAAGGAATCTTTCATTAGGAGCTGAGGTTTCAGGTTTTTCTAGATTCCTGAATCTGTTCAATTTATTTGGATGTGCTCTCCTTCTCTTGATCAGCAACGGTTCTTCAAGTCTAGTCGTGATGTGTACCTTCCCAAACCGTCGTGGGGCAACCACACACCCATTTTCCGTGATGCTGGCCTGCAGCTTCAGGCTTACCGCTACTACGACCCCAAGACCTGCAGCCTTGACTTCTCGGGAGCCATGGATGACATTTCTGTGAGTTGCCTTGAGGGCCTGGATGCTGGTGGTGATGTGGGGAGGTGTCTATGTTTTTTGCCTTAGCCCGAGTGTGACAGGGAGCCATAGAAGACACTATATCAAGGCTGGAGACTTTGCAGAACTTGTCAGATATATATAAGAGCAAGAGACATCTTGTATCCTTGCTCCTCCAGAGTCCTGGCACTGCAGGGCCTTCTAAGCCATCTTTGTGGATGCAGGCGTCATTAATCATTCATTCTCTGTCACATCTTTCTTAGAAAATTCCAGAGAAGAGCATCATCCTCCTGCATGCCTGCGCTCACAACCCTACTGGCGTGGATCCCCGGCAGGAGCAGTGGAAGGAGATGGCTGCTGTGGTGAAGGTGAGTGGTGGAGGGTCCCAGTGGTGCTGTGCTCTTCCTTGGAAAAATATGGCTCTGGGATTTCATGGATGGCATCTGGTCTCTGCTGAGCTACTGGCTATGGTTGTCCCATTCCTGCACCAAAGACAGGAGCCAGAAACAGTGGCCATTCAGGTCCAGCTTCCAGCTGACCATGGGGAGCCCTAATAGTCCAGGTCCAGCAGTCACTGTGCACTAGGCACCTTCCTAGGGAAAGGGTGGAGCAAGCTTGCTGGAAGAGCAAGCTGAGATCCTGGTGCTTCTCCTGGTGCTGCTGTGTTTGTGGAGGGGCACAGTCACAGCCGAGCAGGCTGCTGCCTTGCTTTCCGCAGCGCGGAGGGGTGGCCAGCTGTCCCCATGGACTCTCCCTCTTCTCTGGCAGAAACGGAACCTCCTCGTGTACTTTGACATGGCCTACCAGGGCTTTGCCAGCGGCGACATCAACCGGGACGCCTGGGCTGTGCGGCACTTCATCGAGCAGGGCATTAACATCGTGCTGGCACAGTCGTACGCCAAGAACATGGGGCTGTACGGTGAGCAGGGAGACGCCGGGTGGGCCCTCTGCCCTCTGCTAGCAGCCGATGTCTTTGCAGAGATGCCTGGCAGGCTCCAGGTCCCTGCTGCTCCTTGTGTTCGCCTTGGAGTGTTAGCAGGTCCTGTTCTTTTTCAGGGGAGCGCGTGGGCGCTTTCACGGTGATCTGCAGCGATGCGGAGGAAGCCAAGAGGGTGGAGTCACAGCTGAAGATCCTCATCCGCCCCATGTACTCCAACCCGCCCCTCAACGGAGCCCGCATTGCCTCCCTCATCCTGAACAGCCCCGATCTGCGGAAGGAGTGGTGAGAGGGGTGCCCCAGCGCTCGCAGCAGCGAGCGGGACCAGCCTGGGCATTGCACCGTCCCGGTGCCCGCCGCTGGGGCGGTGCCCACAGCAGCACGTGTTGCTCCTTTGCCCAAGGGAACGGGATTGGGAACTTGTGTCCCACATCAGCTGGGATCAGCCCGGCCTAACGTGTGGGGGCTCTTCTCTGTTGCCAGGCCGGAAAGGGCTAAAGGGGATAAAACTCCACTGGGATCCTAAGCTGCAGGAGCTGCCTGTCCGCAGAGGGCAGCAGGCTGACTAAGGCATTGTAGCCACTTAATATGTCCCACGTGGGCAAAGTGGGAAGCCTAAGACCCCTGGGAATAAGACAGAGGAATGTAACCTGTGCGCACTGAGCCTGCTCCAGGCGTGAGCCTGGGCTCCCGCGGCCCCTTGGCACCACAGCCCCGCGGGCAGCTGGCCCTGCAGAACAGAGGCTGCCTCTGTGTTGTTGTGGTTGCTTTGGCCTCCTGATGCTCGCGCCTCGTGCAAGATCCGGCAGAGATGTCTCCTCAAGGCACTGCCTGCTCTGGGAGCCTCCCCGGCCTCTCCGGTTATGCCCAGATCTTCTCCTGCGTGTTTTGGACGGTGCTGCCATGAGCCCTCCAGCTCTCCCATGGTTTTTGGAAGCAAGGGGTGCTTCCAAAGTCTCTGTTAATACTGTCCGCCAGCTGTGGGCTAAACAGAGCAGCCGCTTTCAGATGCTCGGAGAAAGGAGCAACTCCCCAGCGGGAGCAGGGGGTTTCTGCCCTGGGCTTCGCTCCGCAGGGGCCGAGGGCTGCTTCCTGGGCAGCTGCGGAGGGGGCAGTGTGTGCATCCTAGCTGCCCTCCAAGTGATTCCTGGCTTGGCTCCCCAGGCTGGTGGAGGTGAAGAGCATGGCTGACCGGATCATCAGCATGCGAACTCAGCTCGTATCCAACCTCAAGAAAGAGGGCTCCTCCCACAACTGGCAGCACATCACCGACCAGATCGGCATGTTCTGCTTCACGGGGCTGAAGCCTGAGCAGGTAAATGCTGTTCCTGTCACCTCAGGGTGCTCTTTGTCATCATCTTCAGAGGGATTTTGACTGCAGGTGCTCAAATGAGCCCATAGGAGCCATCCACCCTCTCTGAGGTCCTGCAGCACTGGAACACATTGGGGACCTGTGTCCTGCCCTGCTCCCTGCTGCCCTTACAGGGATTGAAAGCAAATGCAGTCAGCTTATTTGTGAGAGGAGGCAGTCACCAAAAGCCACTCTATGGTGACCTTTAGGGTCTACTCAAGCAAAGTGGCTGTCCTGCCTGAACATCTGGCATCCTTGTGTGTTGCCCAGGAGCTGGGCAATGTCTTTTGCTCGCCAGCCCTGCGCTGCCGGCTCTGCAGGTTGTTGCTGCGAGTGGGCAGATGCCTGGCTGCCAGCAGAGCTTGGCCTCCCCCTCAACTCTGCGCTTCCATCACAGGTGGAGCGGCTGACCAAGGAGTTCTCCATCTACATGACCAAGGACGGCCGAATCTCCGTGGCGGGAGTCACGTCGGGCAATGTGGGCTACCTGGCTCACGCCATCCATCAAGTCACCAAGTAAAGACAGAGCTGTGCCCGGGAGCTGTCGGCCTTCCCTTCCCCACGCTCTTGCCGCTCATGGAGGAGCGGGAGGGGAAGGCAGCAAGCAGAAGGCTTCCAACCGCAGCACTTAACGCCGCTGCTGAATGTATCTTGTAGATGAATCGTTGTAGAGGCCTAGTCAAAATTCCCCTGCGCTGCAGAGCGGGGACACCATTGCTGGCTTCTACTCCCATCAGAACCATTCTCCCCTGCGGTTCATGCTGCCTCCATCCGCCCCAGCTCCCCTGTGCATCGGAGGAAGCCATCGGTCAGCGCCCTGGCACCCGCGCGGGCACGAGTGCATCCCCACACTCATTCCTCCATGAGAAGTGTCACGAGGCCACGGCGGGGCGGCCGCACAGGAGGGCTGCCCAGCCACCCCACCACCTCCTCAGCCTGTCTGTGCGGCCTCCTGGCTCCCTGCTCCTACCCCTCCAGCTGGTCCGTGGGCTGGCCAAGGGCCAGGTGCCACCCAAGCTGCCAGCTGCCCTCCACAGCGAGGTTTCGAGGACTTCTCCGTGCTGCCATCCGCCACGCTCCCCGCTCCACTCTGTCCAGCGGGGAGTCTCTTTGCAGGTGCAGTTTGCGGTGCCACTGCTGCGTGAGGCCCAACCCCTCTCTCAACCTGGTTCTCCTGGCTTCACTCCTGTACTCTGGGGTGAAACAACTTGCCCCTCAATAAGAACATGCCTGAAAACTGCTGTGTTGGTCTCATCCTCTCCCCATTCCTGCATCAGTCCCACCAGCCTGGCCCTGCTCCCCGATCCCCTGGGGCCTCCCTGCACAGCAGGGAGCTGAGCCAAGACATGGGTCCCCTGTGTGCGCCCTTGTGTTAGGGAGCCCTGGTGTCCTCTGCTCTGCCACGCTGCTGCTGCGTGGAGGGAGGGAAAGATCCCAAGGGAAGACTGAGAGGAATGACCAGAAATCTTCCCTCCCTGTAAACTGTGGCTGGAAAGGGAGCCCTGAACTCAGATGGTCCCTCCAAGGTAAGGTGGCACAGGGCTGTGGGGAGCTGGAGCTTTCCTCCCCTGCCAGTGCTGCTGGATCCCATCCTTTCCACGTTCCCCCTCAGGAATGTGGCAGCGCAAGGGCTCTCCTGGCCGGTGCAACCCCATTTTCCAAAGATCCCCGCAGTGGGAGTGCGGTTCCCCCCACCTCACGTCCCCCATGCTCCTGGCTCTGGCTTGGAGGTGCAGGACACAGTGGTGCAGCCACAACTGTGGCCGCCTCCGTTGGGCATCCCCGGTGCTGCCGAGGGCTGCCGGCCGCGGCGGGGGCGTCTGCTCCCCCGCAGGGACCCAGCGGTGTCTCCGCCGCCTCCTCTGCGGCTGCTCGGGGCGCCCGGCAGCTCCCTCAGTCGCTGCCGCGCAGACCTGCCCC
>JAUBNY010001191.1:1586594-1646029 GCA_032275445.1 Crypturellus soui
TGAGAACAGCTTTCACTTTTTTTTTTAACCTCTTTTATCAGTTCAAATACAGTAAATGTGAGATAATATAAACTCATCTGGTTGCCTGTGGAATAAGTTAGTTCTTACCAGTTTCTACCTTTGATGGCAAAGAAGCAGGAAATCAGAGGAGTGTTTGGGGACTGCCTAAGTGCTGTGCTGCAGCAGCCCTGTATCGGAGATGGCTACGAGACGCTGCCACATGCAGTGAATCCATATAATCCTGGTCAGAAAGGGATAAAATTCAATACAGCCTCATCTCGGGTGAAGACTCTGTCAAAATTGCACTCTCCTTTTGGTGAGAGGCTTCTGCACTTCTGACATGAATTTTCACTTGATTCGTGTATGCTCATATGCTCCTGAACCAGTGCTGAAGTTTAGGGCTGAAAATGTCACGAAAGGAATGGACCTGTTAGCAGCCTTGACAGTAAATTGGTAGAATGAAGGAGAAAGAAAACGCCAAGGGTGAATGAAGGCAGCAGTGTTGCCTAAAGAATGCTGATACTTTGCACATCTCTATTACCAAACGGTGTTCAAACTCCTAAGACAAACAAGTATCAGTAGCGCACGCAGTGTCCGGTGGAGCTGTGCATTTGAAAGCCTCTTTTCAGACTTCTCATCCTGCTGCTTCTCTGCAGTTTCCCATTCTGCCCTTCCAAATGGAGCTCCTTTCACAGGCAGAGAAATGCGGTCGTTCTGCCTTGCTGCTTCTGCTCTGACTTTGTTTGCTGTGGCCTCTGAGATCATGAGCCTAGTTCAAAGCCTTGGCTTTTAAAACCCTGTGTTAACTGTGTTTATGTCACATGTTGGTATTAATTCATACAGCAGGATTGTTTTTGCTGGTATATTGCCAGAATCATACCAGGCTGCCACGAGCCCCGCTCCTCATGGCGAAGGCTGTTTTCACTTGTTGCAGCAAAGTCATGATAACCTCATAAAAAATACATAGCGGCTTCGTTACGTCATGAGATGCCAGCCCGGCCAAGGGCTCTCTTTAAAGAATAATTGGGTGATCCTATCTGAGCCAAGACGTGCAGTCAGTCGTCCTCTCACGTTCCTTCAGGTTTTAATTAAATCATTATTTTACAGCTCCCCGTAAACTTCAAAGCCGAATGATGTGGGACTTATTTCCTCAATTAAGAAGGGAATTGTTATCTGTTGCTTTGAGGTTGGATTAAAAAAAAAAGTCAGGGGTCTACAAGAAGCTGCTGAAATAAGCTCTGGCAACTTGGCTTGTTTGTTTTCCATTTTATTTTGGACTATATTCTTTCCTCATCTGAGTGAGATGCAAGAGACTTGAAGTCAAAATTATTTTCACAAGTGACTTTAGATGTTGATTTAAGCATCATTATCTCCATTGCTGTAAAGTAGGAGAAACAGCTGGCAGTCTCTCATGGGGAGTTTAGAGGCTTAGCTAATTTTGTTCCACTGAATGACGGAATTTTTTTTTATTAGAGGAGGCAAACACGTTGTTTGCCCGCTAAGGATCAGGCACACTCCCTTCATCACAGTAGGCGTACTTTGTGGTTTGGCTAACATATTTTGATATAAGCGAAAGAAACAACAACAAAAAAGTGCTGTGAGAGGTTGGCTGGGAACAACACGGTTTCCCTTTGCCAGCAGGTTTCCTGATGGAACCTGCTCCTTGCCGATCCCCGCTCCGCCAGGGCCCCTCTGGCTGCACTCGGTGTTATGTTTCCACCCGCAGGCTCTGTCTACGCACGGTGACCGGTGCATGACAAGCAAGCCGGCCCCTTTCCTACCGAGGGCTTCCACGTTGATCTATCCTCGGTGGAAAGCAACTGCTCAAAGGCAGCTGTGGCGCTGCTGGGGCTGGAGGCGCAGGAATCCCGCATCACAGAAGGTTGAGGTTGGAAGGGGCCTCTAGAGATCACCTAGTCCAACCCCCCTGCTCCGGTGGGGACACCAGAGCACGTGGCACAGGGTGGCCTCCAGGCGGCTTGGGAAGATCTCCAGAGAAGGAGCCTCCAGGCAGCGCTCCTCAGCACAGCGCCCCTGCGCTGCCCGACCTGCTCCAGGCCTGGCCTTGCCAAGGGATAGAGCAAAGCTTCATTTCCCCTTTTTCCTTTTCATTTTTTTTTTAATTAGCATGCTACTGTTCAGTGAAGTTCAGCTCCAATTGTAACCTTTTATGCAGAAAATGGAAGTCCTAGCTGGAAGAACAAATACATCATATCTGTCTACTATCCACTATTAATTTCTGCCTTTGAATTCTAGGTTACTTCCATTCATAATTTCCAGATGTTTAGCATGCATACCACTGCCCCACGGTTTCCAAGGGGAATGTTTACTAAATTAAACATTAAAGGAATGTGAAAGCTATTCTCTATTCTAATGATGTTTAATTAGAAAAACATGGAAATAGATTAAAATAATTAATCTTAATAAGCAGTAATTGTCAAGTCTTGCGCAACAGTAGCCTTTACAATTTACAGAAGGAGAATAATGATGTTGTGGAACTACTAATAAGCACTGGTTTTAAAATTAATTTCATTTATAAACATGTTTCATTTCTTGCTTTCTTAGACTACATGGTCTCAACTGTGGAGAACCTTGTGTCTATGCTCGATGATGTCTATCAAGCTAAGTGTATATTGGATAAAGAACAGCTGAGGAGAATACAAACAAAAAAGTTAATAATGAGGTATAGTTTAGTATATATATAATGTAGATGTTTATTATATGCAAATAGAGGTGGATTGTCTGTAGTTATTACAATTTTTGCCTGAAGTGCCTGCTTATTTTTAAGTTTCCGGGCCCCACTAGACATAACGAATGGGTACACCATGCCACCAGCTGCAGCACGGAGCAGCAATAAAGCTTTTCCTTCTCCGTTAGCCTCCTTTCCTCGAGAGCGAAGCCGCAGCTTCTCCCGGGCGGTTATCCGGCGCAGAGGCTGCAGAGCTCGGCCAGGCCGGCAGTGGCGCGGAGGCTGCCGCCCGCGGCGCGGAGGCTGCCCCCGCCGGCCCTCGTGCCCCGGCAGGGCGCAGGGCGGCAGCCCCTGCCCACGCCGTCCCCCTCGCTCCGCCTGCAGATCGCTCGGCCTCGTGGTGACTCCAGACTCCGAACAGCACAACCAGACATGAAGGAAAGAGGAGGCAAGCAGTGTTCAGTGCACCTTGCAACTCTATTTCTGTATCACGTAGCCCAGTAGATTTTTAATTAGGAAGACATTACACTAAAGTTAATAGTAACCTTATATTTCTCTGTGCTTTTCATATGAGAAGCCCAAAGTGTGTTGATGAAGACCTGGTAGTTATTCTGTACAAGCGCTGCACATGGTTCTTGCCTCTGAGCTAGTCCAGAAAGGACCAAAGAGCCGTGCAGACTCCTGCAAACCTCAAGCACAACAACCGCATTACAGTTGTGAAGGGGAATCCCAACCACAGCCACTCTGACGTGGTAAAGGAGAGGGAGACACAAAGATTATGTTTGGCTCAGAGATCAGCCCCAGGAAAGGGGGGAAGAAGGATGTTGGCTGCTAGAAGCCCCAAGGATATCCCAAGTTTCAGCCCGGGCTGGAACACGAGGAAGCTGCGACCACCGAACTGGAGTCCATCTAACCAAGGGGCAAAGGAGAATGGCAGCAACAAGCCGCAATCCTCTCTCTTTATCCAGAGAGCACAAATATCCAACTCCACCCCAAAGCAGCCCTGCTTGGCAACGCAGGAAACGCAGCCCCACGTCTCTGACATGGATCCGAAACTCAGAAACGCCAGGACTACGCAGGGCCGAGCGCTGACTCAACCCCAATTATCTGCTCTGACTCACGCTCATTAGAGAACCCGCTGACGGCCGACTTGGCTCCGCCGGGCTTCGCTTCGCACCGCACCGGGTGCCACATGCCTGCGCCCCCGGAGCGGCGCTGCACGCGGCCAACGTGCGCCGGTGCCGCCGGCAGCGCGTGCCCGCGGCCGCCCCAGCACCGGGCACCACTGCAGCGCGGCAGCCGCTGGCCCCAGCGCACAGTATGAGGCAGCAGCTCCTTCCTTCATGAGCGGCTTTGCACCATTTGAAACCCACTGTGGTGTTCTCTCTCTCTCATATATATATTTGTTTGAACCGCAAGAAGACCCCCGGCTTTGAGAAGGCTTCGTGACAGGCGCCCGCGTGCTCCGGGGCTGCTGGCGGCTCGGGAAGAGCTGGCTCGAGGGCAAACCCGTCGCTCCTGCTGGCCATCGGCGCCGGCGTCGCGGCCTGGTAAGGAGAGTGCTGAGGCTGCGGGCACCCATCCATCCCGCCTCCGCGGGGGCGCGGCACCGGCAGCACCCGCGTGTTTGGGTGCGGATACCCGCGCAGCTCGGGAAGGGGCCTCGGCAGGGAAGCGCCGGGATGCGGGATGCCCGCGGCGACGGGGCGGCGGCCCCAGGACGGCCCCGGGGGCAGCTCTCGCCTATCGGGAAGTCCCGGGGTGTCTCCGCGCGTCCTCCCGCGCCGGGCGCCCGCGAGCAGGCGGCCCCCGCCCGCCCGCCGTGTGGGGCCGCCGCGCACCTTCCCCGCCCCGCGCGGACCGTTGCCCCCGAGGTCACCAACGGCTCCGGGGGGGGACGGACGGACGGGAGGAGCTCCGCCCCGCGCGGCGCCGCTGGGCGGGAACGGGAGCGGGAGCAGGAGCGGGAGCAGGAACGGTAACGTGAGC
This sequence comes from Crypturellus soui, assembly GCA_032275445.1. Taxonomy (NCBI): domain Eukaryota; kingdom Metazoa; phylum Chordata; class Aves; order Tinamiformes; family Tinamidae; genus Crypturellus; species Crypturellus soui. The sequence goes on from JAUBNY010001191.1 coordinate 1,591,273, forward strand.
GGGTCCGCGGCGGCCCCTGCCCGGCGCCCCCGCACCCGCCGCGAGGTGAGCGCGGCCCAAGGGGTGGCAGCCGCTGCGGGAGGGGGGTCGGAGCAGCGCAGCCTCCGCGGGGCGGCAGCAGCGGCGGCTCCGTGCGGGGCTGTGCGGCGGGTGGCGGCGCAGGCCGCGGGCCCGGGCCTCGGGAGCGGCGGCGCCGGCAGGGGGAGCCCGCAGCGGCCGCCGGTTCCGGGGGCCGCGGCGGGAAGGAGGAGCCGCGCGGGTTGCCGAGGGCTTCGCTGCGGCCTGAGCGCCGAGACCGGGACGGGACGGGGCCGCCCGGCGCGGGCAGCGGCGCGGGCGCCGCCGGCTCGGTCGAGGCCGCCGCGGGGCTCCCCGCTCCTCCCTGTGCTCACAGGACGCGTGGCGAGAGGCGAAGCCCGTGGGCAGCGGGCGAGGAGCTGGTGCGAGGCCCGCGCACGCGCCCGGCCGTGGCCTCCCCGGGAGATCCGCGTTGGTGGGAGAAAACCGGGGAGAAAGCGACATGTGAGCGGGGACATCCAGGGAGCGTCCCGGGGTCTCGCCCGGGCGCAGGCTGCGCGGAGGGAGCGCTCCTGGCGCTGGCACGGAGCTGCAGCGCCCTGCGCGGGAGCACGGGCTGCCTTTGGAACCAGTATTATCAACAGTTGGCAGCTTCGAGAGACGCTTCCTTTTTCGAAATAACTCTTCTGTGGTAGTTTTATTCCTCTGAGGTGCATATAGCCATTTTCACAAGTTTATTACACTAAATTGAGCTTAGTGTCCTATCACGATTTAATTTCAGATGACTGCGAACTATTTTGTTTGGTCTTTATTTGCAGTAGAAAGGAGGTAACAAGCTTTTGTGTATAAATATAATAAGCACAAGCAGGGACTCTTAGTCACTCGCTGTGTCACAGGTTTAGACATTGTCTTTTTCCAAGCTTGACTTTTTAGAAGGAAGTGCAGCGTTGGCTCGCTGTATTTCTTTTGTTTTTCCTCCAAAAGCAGGTAACAACAGGTGTGACATCCAACAAGTCATTCTCCATGCACGTAGCTTAAATGCTTCCTGTTTCTAAGGTAACTGCATTGCTGTTGACCAAAACTCCAGGCAGGACTAACCCAGATGAGGTAACTGTCTTGTAAACAGGAAATAAAGTGAGTTGGTAACACAAAGATCGGTGTCCCGTGCTTCAAAGTGTGCTTTTAACTAGTGTTCCTGTTGTCCTGGTAGCCCCAAACCCACCTCCTGGTAAACTTGAGATCTCCTGATCTCCCCTCTTTGGAGAAGAGCCTATTGCAGCTTAGTGTTTCTAGATTATTTCAATATTTAATACTTTTTTCCCTTTGTTAATAGATGCCAAAATGGCTACTCTAGGTGTTCGAGGCAACACTGAATAAAGTGGAATGGATGCTGGGAGATTAGTGAGAAAAAGTGGATAGTGAAACCTTGTGACCCAGTAATAAAAGCTACTAGGGCCCTACTGTTCTACCGAGCTGTTTTGTTCTATAGCTCTGGCTACTGTTATGAATGTGTCAGTCCCCCTTTCCTTCTTTTTGTGAAATTTAACTCTCCTAAAACACTTTTTCCATGTGAAAAGTCTGCTGTCCCTGAGAATGGATCTTTAGCCCATCTAAAATTGGAACTTTAAGCTGCAGTGTTGAACTGGAGGTAAAGTAGAACATGACAGACCCTTGGGTTTCTGTTTCTTGTAAAGTCTTCTTGCTGAGATATGAAGGTGCCTAAAGGTGCCGTATCATGCAGTGTCTCTGGTGCGTTTGAGGTGCGTCCCGAAGCTAAAACTTAACTGGCCCTAACTCAGTAGTGTAAACGTGTGCACTTAGTTCAATGTTAGCTGTAAATTAAAGTTACCATGTTTAGTCAGGGTCAGTGACTCAGTGACTTTTAGTTGAGTAGAACTGTATGCAGGTACCTGGTAACTTCTAACGCTTCCAGAATGGGTCTTCTGAGGGGTGTGTGGCCCTTTTTTGTGCCTGGATTTGAAGACATGGCTAAGAGGCTTCAAAGAGCAGGCCTAGTAATGTTGCTTTTAGTACTTTTTAGGAGCAGTTTGGGACCAGGAATTAAAAACCATACCAGTGAGCCCGTTGCTGTTCCTGTAACTCAAGCTGTTTTACTCTCCACATGGAATACGCATGTCCTTAAATCTGTACAACGCTTGAAACCCAACAGAAATGATTACTTAGCTTTGCAAAATATTAACAAACTGAAGGCTGATTAAAAGAAACTTTTAAATGATTGTTAAGCCTGTTTCTGGGGGTGTGTGGAGGACTTCAACTTGTTCTCTGTAACAAGACTTAGTTGCTCCAAGTGATCAGTAGTGTTGTGGGCAGCCGAGCATTATGGAGCAAGTGTTTGAACTCGATGGGCCTGCAAGTTTGTGCAGAATCAACACTGAAGTGTTTTTGCTAAGTCTGACTACTGGTTTCATGGCCATTTTGTGCTTTTGGATTTTTGCCTGCGATTGTATTGTATTTATGTCTTCATAGCCCAACAGAGCTTCGCAGTGTTGGAGAATCTTCTACCCTGCTATATGGATAGTCTCTTTTCCTTGGGAAGTGTTTGGGCTGGGTAATACTGCAGATTTCAGTAAATATTTTATCTCTTTAAAGTCAACTGTAGTGCCCAGTAGACAGTGGTCTCATGGCCAATAGCCGGATCTGAACTGTAGTTGAAAAGTATCTGATTGTATTATTAAATTTAGGACTTTTTGTTTGTTTTTCCTTTTTATACTGGTTGAGGCTTGAATTTCCTGAACCTGTAAGGATGGCGAGTCTGCACATGGACTGAGAGCCCCCTGAATTCTTGAAGGTGGTAGAGCAAGTTTCATTCACACTAAGACTTTATGTGTCTAAAAATACAGTTTGCTTTGCATAGTTTTCTTAATCGTGCCATAGAAATGGAAGTTTAACTTTGCATTCAGGGACCGGAGCAATATCTGTTCACTTCCACTTTTTCTGGCAGTGCATCCTTAATGACTGTAATTTTATATCCCATTGTAAGTTGGTCGTGCTGTTTGACACCCTGAAATGTTCCTAGTTTTGTTCTTGTGAGCACTGTCAAACCGTTTACCATTAAGGAGGGCACATGCAAACACTGTATTTAGAACATAAATAGGAAGCTACTTCCCTGGGCTATTGTATCTTGTGCTTCAGCCTCAGTATCTGTTCAGGCACTTGAGTTCTGCCTCCTTGGAAAAGAAAATCCCAGTTGGAGTTTAACTTGGATTCTTCTGTGGCACTGCCAAAAAGTGTGAGCAGCTCAAAGGTGGGAACGTTTGCTGTGGCTCTGTGCAACTAAATTGTGTAGTTGTGTTGAGGGTCTCATTCGCATCAGACACTGTATTTTGGCAGTAACCCAGCTCAGAGTCCCAGTACCTAAAACTTGATCTTTTATAAGGGGGGTGGGGCGGGGGGGGTCGCTGTGATTGCCTTGCTGTTTATTTCAGTTTGAGGAAAAACGTCTGGAGAAATGAGTGTGGTTTTTTTTTTTTTTTTTTTTTTTTTTTTTTTTTTTTTTTTTCTCTTCTCCCCAGCAGCCAGAAGGGCAACTCTGAAACTTGAGTTACTTCCTTAAAAGTGACCGCTCAGACTTTTGGTTTGGTCCCATTCCTGAACCTTGTGCCAGGCTGCTCGCTGAAATCTAGTGCTCTAATAGAGCCCAAATTACCATCCCCTTGCCAGCTGCTTAAAGCACTTTGTGGCTTTTGCAGATGTAAGTACTGGGGAATGGCTGGCTGGTGGGTTGATGTTTAACAGACATTTTTCCAAACCTTTATGTTGGTACAGTAAGAACTACTGAAAACCTGTGCTGGCTGTGCTCACGGACGCTTTCTCGGTGACTCCAAAAGGAGGAATCTAGCACTTAGAAAGCAATTGGATATGAGCTATTGAGAATTTCTGATAACTCCTGTGGTTAACCTCCTTAAACGGCAGTTTTATGGTTCAGGGGGTTAAAACGTTTAAATACTTGTAATGAATGGTGGTCTGTCAGGTGTACAAAAAAGAATAATTACAAGAATTTGTTGCAATCCTCCTTGCTGCAGGAGTTGAAAGCATGTTCATAAAATCTTTTATAAAACAGCTGCCTTGTCTTTGAGGCCTGAAAGAATCAAATAATTCTTTCAATATTATAAATATCTTGGGTTTCTTTTTCACCAGATAAAGGTGGGGTGTTTTTATTTGGTTGGTTTGGTTTTCCCCAGAGCAGAATCTTCCAGTGTGGAATCTATTTCAGAGAATACACAAATGGCTGATGCATTTTTTAATGTAATCTTTAACCAAAAAATATAACAGTCTGTGAATATTATTTTGTGCCTCTGATGTTACTTGTGCCTGGAAGAAGTAAAAGAGGAGAACTTAAGTTTTCCACCCAAATATTGTTGATAAACCTGCTATGCCTTCCAAGCAGCATCTTGCTGCCTCTACCACTGAAAAGTTAATCACTTGTGTAGTTTCTTTTGGTCTGTGGTAGGAGGAAATGGTTAAAATACAGGCAGAAGCTAAATAAGTTGTGATTCTAAGTGTAAGGGAGTAAATACCATTTTTAGGAAGGGGAAGAGTTGTGTTTCTGATGAACAGCACAGCCTTTTCCACTGATGTTGGTACTATGGCCTGTTCTAACCCTTGTAGAAAGATGCGAACATGTGGAGCCAACCTGCTGCAGGGGGTTGTTTCTAAATTGTATTGCCACAGCATTTTGACTGTCAGATGAACACATCATGGGTGTAATCCATCTGGATGATGAGACAGAGACTTTAGACACGCGTGCTTAGCTGTATTGCCAAGGTGGCAAAAAGCAATTTTTAATTCCAAAAAAAAAGCATCTTCAGTGTTTTGGCAAGGAGCCAGCGATCTTCGTGTTTTGATCTCGTGGCGCTTGAATGTAATGAACCTTCAGCCCTGTGGTCTGAGGGGACAGTTTCTGTGGAACCTGCTGCTCTGACCATTGGTTATGCAGTTGTTGTTTTGGGAAGTAATTTTACTGCATTGGTAGTCTGTAACTTAAACTAGTTGTCATTTTAAGTGCTAAGTTTGTGTTGTCATAAAAATTTAAGCTAGCAAGCTGTGCTGTTACAGCATGCTGGAAGACAGCTTTTGGTATAAGCCAAATGTTAGGGTTATCTTACAGCAGTTCTTTGTGTTACTCATTCCCAATTGCTTATTTTGATGTGTGTAGAGAGGAACACAGTGCTACCTTGACTGGTCATAGTGAGGCAAACCATTTCAGCAATGTTTAAATAGGATAATTTTTTTTGTATAAACTTGTGATTGATGCTTTCAATGATTCTGACCTCTGGGTTTCTCTGGTATCTAATTTATTATGTGTCTCATTTTCTTCCTTCTCACGCTAGTGAAGGAGTTGTCTGTCTTTTGACTGAGCTGTTTGCTAGCTTCTCCAGGCTGGCTGAATGCAGAAATGAGTAATGTGAAAGCAGCTAAGCTTGTGTTGTGAAATCTTGATTGTACCTCCTTTCCCTAGTGGATATAGCTTCACTTATGTGAGTGATTTGATGTAACTATCAAAAATGTTCTCATTGCCGATTTCTGTTTTCACCTTTATTCTCCTGCAATTTGTCTCTCAAACTAAAAATTAAAAACTCTGAGGCACAATATCAATTTCTTTAGGATTTGACTTTCTACCTTGTAAGTGCTGTAGTGGAAATAAAAAACACAGAGGAAACATTAACTGCTCCAGCATCATATAAGCATTACAAAACATTGTCTTAGAAAGTTTATTTTAAGTTTAAAATAATCCGTGGCAAAATAACAGCCTTTCAGCAAAGCCCATAATATAGCTGTAAAGTTGGTACAGAAACTAAATCAAATGCAATTTTGTCTTTCAGGTGCCATGTTTCAGAACGGAGCAAGACAACTGAGAAAGAAGAGCTGAAGCAAGTAGCACAGAAACAGATACAGGCTAATTGGGGGAAAAAAAATTAACCTGTCTCTGAGGTGACTAAAGGGGAATAATGGTGATTTTGCGCCGGGCTCGGCCGCCTGCTTCCGCCCCGACCAGCAATGAATCTTGACTCGCTCTCGCTGGCCTTGTCTCAAATCAGCTACCTGGTGGACAATTTAACCAAGAAAAACTACCGAGCCAGCCAGCAGGAAATACAACATGTAAGTAAACCAATAATGCCACAAAGGAAACCTTGGAAAGAAAAATCTGAATATCAAGTGGAGTTTGTCTCTGCAGTTGAACTGTACTCTGCAGCATTTTCACTGCTACGTATTGTCTTCAGGCTCCGGAATTGCAGCTCGGTTGGTTTCATTGGTCTGACCATGGAATAAGGCAGCTCCTCAGAGCTGAGGCCATTTCTGACTTTGCAGCTCCCTATTAGAATGAAGTGCTGCTCTTGGATTGTGGTGTGCAAAACCTTCCTACGCTCTGTCAGGCTAAATCTTTAAAATTTAGTGAAGTTCTGTGAAAACATCATGGGATGGGAAAGAGGCGAAACAGTGTATATTTATTCATGACAGGTGTTGCATTGAAAACAAATACAATAAGATAAGAAATAGGTCTGTGTAAATTCTGATTGCATCTGAGTGCTTTCGCTTAATGTGTCATAGAAGTTTTTTTGCACTGTATCTTTTAGTGAATAGTGGTTATCTGAGCTACGCAAGTGCAGTTCCTCTTTCCTGCTTATCAGAAGACAGGCAGAGTAACTGTAAATCCAAACCAAAACTGGTTCTTGTTTGATCTTTTCTTTTAAAAACAGCCCTCACCAGGGGGATGGTGTAAAAACAATTGTCCACGGGGATGTTTTTACAGGAAAGTGAATGTTAGAGAGTCAGTTTTAGAAAATAGTTTTGTTCAGTCAGAAAGGTTGATTTCAGCAGTACTCAGTGCAGCTACTTAGAATGATCTTGTAGGCTATGGAAATCAAATACACCCTTCATAACTTCTAGGTAGTAATTGATGTTTTTGCAGTACTTTCAAGGGAGAATATTGATGCCGTTTAAGTCATGACTGTACGTTTTTGTGAGTTTGGTAAATGCAAAGGACTTGTCTGAAATCATACTGTCCTTGAAAAATATATTAGTTTTGCAGGATTATTACTTGCAGATTTTCCATGAAAAGCTAGAGAAGTGACAGTATTTCTTTGGTTCAGGAGAAGTTGGCATATAAGTCTTTAAAATGGGAATTAATTGTTCCTTAGGCTTAACTGGGGACCTCTGAGCCTTACTATATTGAGAGACTGCACACTTGTCTGTGGAGATGGCTGGTTTGTGTATAATTACTTAAAAATGGATCTTCTGGCCTTTCAAGACTAAATTCTTAAGATCTCCACATTCCCTTGATGTTTAAAAATATCACTTGTATGGTTGCTAGCACAAGGTTTCATTTGATAGTTCAACACCTCTGTGCTTTAACTCCCTTGTTTCATGGTTTGTTGCTTGGCGTAATTTTTGGCATAACACACTGAATTTTACAAAGATTACTTCTAAACATACAGAATAAGTAGGAGAAAACAGATCTGGAGCAGTCCTTTTTCATGAAGGATTAGTGAAAATAGTTTCTGATCATAAAGCTCTGGGCATCTGACCAAAATAACACGTTTTCACAAATGCAGCTAACTTCTGCATTAATATAGTTTTGATCATCATTTGATGTAGGTGTTACTTTAAGGCTATTTTAAAAACTTGAAAGTTTTATGCATTTGTAAGCTGAATTCTTAATTTTTCTGCAGAGTTTTTTTATGGTCTCTTTCCTCTCTTTCCTGAGTTAGTGGTGAGGAAATCTTGGCTATGGAAGAGGGAGGGGCTTTGCAAATAGATTCATCCAGGAAGGCAAAATTTTCCAAATGTTGAGGAGCAGAGTTATTTTTTTAACCTAACCCTACATTTTCATAAACAGAAATCAGCTCACCTCTGTATGGTAAAATTCAAATTCACTGGTGCAGAGTTCATTCTTAATAGTGCAGCAAACTCTATGGGAAGTTTGAAAGAGAACGTAAGGGCCGTCAAAATGTACAAATTTGAGTCTCAACAGGCTTCGTTACGCTTTTACTCAAACTTCATTCTTTTTAGTTGATATGTAAAGATATACTGGCAGTACTAGTAATTAAAATCAAACTAATCTCAGTTTAATAGGTGCCAAAAGGCCATGCTTTCCTTGTAAGAAATGGGTCCTGGCAGTTTCCGAGCTATTCAGCTTTTTTTTGATAGACTTTTTTTTTTTTTTGTCCCAGAGCTGAGACTTAGAGCATGCCAGTAGTTTAAAATGATTACGACAGCAGAAAAGTAGCTATGGAGCAAATGTGTTCTGATAGTTTGACTTTGCTAGACTCCATTCTTGACAGGGTGCCGCTGGTGCTTAGCCTTTTTCCTAAAAAACCTGGCAGGTTTCTGCTTTACGTAATATGCTGCTACTTTGAATTGCTCTCCTGAGATGAGAGCTCTGCTCCAACCTTCAGTGCTTGGCAGTAATTCAGCTGTGTCAGTCGGACATTTCTTGTGGAACAGTTACTCTTCACAAACCATCACTTTGTGATCAGAGAGGCTGTCTGATAGATGGGGAGAGTGGTGAGTAGAAAGATTTTTTTTGTTTGTTTGGTTTTTTTTCTGCAATTCTTCCTGCTAATAACTTTCATTCTCTTTCCTGGAAAAACTTCTCTATGAGCATAGCTAGAGCTGAAAGATACTGCGCTGCACTTTTAGCCATTATTTTTCTCCCATGTATTAAACTTTCAAACGATTCACCTTCTGAAGCTACTTCTAGACGAAGAAACTATCCAGTTCTGATGTGAAGGGGTTGCACTGATGACTTTAATGCAGAGTTTTCTTCTGTGTCCCCCTGCTACTATGACTTCATCTTCAGGAGTTGCACCACTTAGCTCACTGAATAGTAGGAGGCAGAACCTGTTTCCCACCCCTCTTGCCGTGTCTAAGTTTTAGCTGGGGTTATATGAAGGACTTGCCTGTTTTCTGAAGCCTCAACCAGCATAGTAAAACGTGTCAATTCTGGCTTGCTGCCTTTAGTATAAATCTGCTGGTCGTGGGAGATGGTAGCCTCATGCAGCACTATCAATGTACCCGGAGTAGGTTATTTACTCCGGACTGACATAGCATGGGAAGGGATGCTGTAGCCTCTGGTTAAGATGCAGAGCTATCTCTACAATATTAGTGACAGAATAAAGAAATAAACTTGACAGAGAACTGGAGCATAGATTGATGTGTACTGGTATGTGCTTGCTTGTTGTGTCAGTTTCTCAGAAGGGGGAAGCAACAGCAAAAATGCATTTAATAGGTGAAGATTGGATTTCGTGATAGCTGCTAACTGCTTGAACAGATAACATAGTTCCTGATGATAAAGTGACTTCAAGCTTCTGCAATTGTTGAATTTAAACAAAGTAACAGCAATGAAATAGATGAAGTTGGGAGGGAATGAGGAGAGTAAACAAGCCAAAAAAAAACAATCCCTGAGGCCGCAAAACCACTGTGAAGGTACTTTGTAGGGCAAGTTGCTGAGCTGCTCCATAGGCAAGGGTTAAATTTTAAGGCAAATAGGGGACATTAATCTGGTGTTGTTAGCTCTAGTAATGAGTGAGATAGCTGCTGAAAACCTGCTGCCAGCTCAGTGAAGGTGGTGTACAGTGGCCAGACCTTCTGCATGGGTGTAGCACAGGGACATCAGACTTCCCAAGACTTGCAAACTTGGACACGGGAGCTCCAAAAGAATGGGCAAGAGTGAGGCCATGGTACCATGCTGATTCTGGCCTGATTCAGTGGCAAACAAGATAGAAATGCTCCAGGTGACTCGAAAAAACACTTTTCCTTAAGATCACTACCCATAAAATACATGGTGTCCATGTCGATGACTTATTTGTAGATTCTTTTCTTAACTCTTTTTCAACACTTTGCATTTGCAGGTAAGGTTAATAACTTTTTTTATAGGTTACTGATTAAAAAAGAAACACTCTCAGACATTTTGTTGAGCACTAATGTACTTATCAGTGAAATTATTAAAATATCCACAATACTGGTCATAGATCATGCTGTATAATGACTTTCTGTTACCAAGATGTATTTCTGGGATTTGTGTTTTTCAGATTGTGAATCGGCACGGTCCCGAGGCAGACAGGCATTTACTACGCTGTCTATTCTCGCACGTGGATTTCAGTGGCGATGGTAAAAGCAGTGGCAAAGATTTCCATCAGGTAACACTTGCACTGAGGCATCTGCTTGTTGCTTTGGGTTCCTAGAAATCTGCAATGGGGCAGCTTAGCGATGGTAGCTTCAAACCACTTCCATTATGGAATGTAGCCTTTGAATTACAAGTCTTTTTCCAGTCCTCCAGTCAAGAAGACATAGAACTGTTGGTCTCTGACACTTAAAACACCTTGATCTGGAAAAACAGCTCAAGTGCAGCGCTTCTCTTCAGCATGTGCTGTACTCTGGAAGGTTTTCTTTGGTTTTTTTTTTGTTTTTTTTTAACTTTATCTAGATCCACTAACTGGCAGTTTTGGTGCTGGGTATGTCTGTCCACCCTTAGGAGTGTTTTTCCATCCTTAAGCAATTTTCCCATGGGCTTTTTTAGCTCCCAAGGAGTCCAAATATTTCTGGATTGTCTTAGAACAATGGATGTAGGTGCATGTAGTAAGTGAAACATAGCGTACAAGTCAAGTTTGCTTTGCTTTTTGGTGTTGGTCACTTTCTCAATCAGAAAATACTAATCAGAATTTGACCACTAAGAAGACAAGTACCTTATCAGCTTTATTTAATGCTGCTGCGTGTAGTGAAGAGTTAGAGGTTTTAATTTTGTCGTACTGTGACAAAACAAAGTGTTTCCTTATTCTTTTCAGACCCAATTTTTGATCCAGGAGTGTGCATCGCTGATTACAAAACCAAACTTCATCTCGACGCTGTCGTACGCCATTGACAATCCGTTGCACTATCAGAAGGTTTGTATGCTTCCTAAAAGGGGTCTCATCTCAGAACCTGTAATGACTTGGTCTCAGAAAACAACTACCTTTCAGTTTCTTGGACTGGTTGTACCAAAATCTTCAAAAGTTAAGCTTGCCCAGAATTTTAGATTAAGCAAGGTGCTTAGTCTCAGAATTGCTAGAATTTATTTTTAAATCTTATTAATAGAAGTTTAGGGCTTGTCTGTGATGGCGAGATCCAAGATAAGCTATTAGTGCTCCTGTGTTTCTTTTGATATGAAAACCCTCATTAGGGTTTAATACCAAAGCTATAGCTGAAGTGGGATATTTGGGAAGAAGCTTCTAATGTAGATATACTGCAAAATAGCTCTAAAGACACTTATTTACTGATCTAATCTAGGCTTCGTGTTGAGGTACAGCCAATAGTTACTGAAATTCCAATCTTGCAGATAGACTCTATATTACCTGGCACATTACAAATGAGTCTGATCACATAAGCAACTTACTTTAACTGTTCTTAACTGTTTCAGAGTCTAAAGCCTTCACCCCATTTATTTGCCCAATTGAGTAAAGTCATCAAATTAAGCAAAGTTCAAGAGGTAGGTGAAAGTTTATTTCCAAAATATTGAAGTGCCTTTAACTGATATTGTTCAAAAGGACAGTTTCCTCTTAATCATTATGTATTTTTTTTCTTTTTTTTTTTAACTGTTTGTAGGTGATTTTTGGTCTCGCTTTATTGAACTCTTTCAGCTCAGATCTACGAGGTTTTGGTAAGTGAAGTTTCTAAAATACTACAGTGGAGACACTTTATAGCAGGAGTTAACAAGATGAATGGGCAGAGATCTCTTCTGTGACTGATGTGCTAGATGAAATAGTTATGTTACCTTTGAGTTGCTTATTGACAGTTGAATTCTGAGGTATGGTTCTGAGACTTCTACTTAAGTCTGAACTGTTAAAGCTTGTGGGAAGAGTAAGAAAATGAGACAAAGCTAAAACAAGCCCTTGAATTTAAGAAAGGTTTTGACTCTGGCCTCTTCTGTGTTCAAAAGCTGCCCAGTTCATCAAACAGAAACTCCCGGATCTTTTACGCTCTTACATTGACGCGGACGTCAGTGGAAATCAAGAAGGTGGCTTCCAAGATATTGCAATAGAGGTCCTGCACCTTCTCCTCTCCCATCTCCTTTTTGGGCAGAAGGGAGCCTTTGGGGTAGGACAGGAACAGATCGACGCTTTCCTCAAAACATTACGTAGAGGTAAGTGGAGGGTCAGTCAGGAAGCCTGACTAAATGCAAACTTTGAAGTGGATTTTTGCAGCTTACTGTGCACTATGCTGAAGTGGAGGAGAGGCTGCTGATGTAGAAGCTTTGGCAACGTGTTCAAGCACCTCCCACAGCTCTAAACTGAATGGTGAAAAATACCACTTCTCTGGCATGTGACTGTTTCTTTTGATGAGCAGTGACATGACTGCTGCAAGACTTGGATTTTTTAATAGCATACTTTTTGATTAATATTCATTAAGTAGGCAATATCCCAGTCTGTGGTTGCTAGTGTGGGATGGTATTTGTGGCTTTGACTGTAACAACTTCATACACCGTAGTTTAAAAAGCTCAATGTTATATCATCTAGGAAACATGCTAGATTAAAATCCTGCCTCCTTGAAATGGTCATCACAGGGCTGTGTGTATTGGATGCAAAACTAGGAGAAACACTTGTACAGCATGGGAAGTGGCTTGGAGTAATACTGGCCCGTTTCCTGAATGCTCTCCCGGTCTGTTTGTGATGACAGGTGAAATTTTCTATATCCTATGAACTGGTGGTCTGCTCCTTTTCAAAGTACGTTACCCCTTCAGAGTATGGAGCATTTGGACCCAAGAAGTTGAGTGAATTTAACTCAATCCATTCTACAGAGACCTAGAGGGATACATCCTATATACAGAAGCAAAAAGCTGCTTATTTTTGATATGTATATCCTCCTTAGACCAGCATTGTCTAAGATTCATGTATTGCTTCCTCAATTCCAAAAAGAGTACAGAGACATCACGCTTCATCTTGCAGATAATGCAGCCACCCATAGTCTGTGTCTCCTCTGCTGCTTTCCCCTCTCAGCTGCTTTTCACATCACCTTAAACATCCTTCCCTGAAAGGAAGAGGGATGCAGTCTCTTTCTCTCCATCCTCTAATCTGTTTTAAATTTCTGAACTTTAAGCTGTGGGCTTTGTAGCAACTCCTCTTTTCTAATACCTCCTGATCTGGAAGGGAGGCTTGCTCTGCTTGCTGCATCGTTTCCTGCTCTGTGCTTGCTTTGATGGCTGCCCTTGGTGACAATCTGTAGTTCTCAGTGTACCTCCACGGCAGCTGCTGACTTTCTGAGCAGCTGCAGTGAACCTCCTGCTTCACGATCTTGTTTCCTAGGAATATGTAACTGTTGGTGGAGAATTTGGGAGGTGGGGTGGAGTAATGCAGTGGTGGTACTTATTTATTAATTTAATTTGACACTGATGAATTTTACTCTTATCTTTAGATTTTCCCCAGGAGCGTTGCCCCGTGGTGCTTGCACCACTTCTATACCCTGAAAAACGGGACATTCTAATGGACAGGATCCTGCCTGATTCTGGAGGGATAGCGAAAACCATGATGGAGAGTTCTCTGGCAGACTTCATGCAAGAAGTTGGCTATGGCTTTTGTACAAGGTTGGTAGCAAAACTTTTTCTTGATTTATTATAAGGGAATCAAGCATCTAAGATGGTGGTTGTTTCTTTTTCCTTTTCTTGAGATGAAATGTAAAGACAAAGAACACTTTTACTAAAGTGATTGGAATTTTAGTAAGTATTATGAGGCCATCGGTTTTGTTTCCTGCTTTGTATTTTATTTACTTCCTATGTTTTATAGGTCATATCTGTTGAAATTGTAAGATTTTCTCATAGTAAGAAAAGCATCCAGATCCCTTGTAAAATTTTTATAAGAGTATGGCCTTCAACATCCTTTATTTTTAAAATAAAATGGCTAGATAAGCATAACTTTGAAATTAATCCTCCCAGGTCTCTGGGAGCACTTTCCTCTTATGAGAGACTCTTGCTAGCTTAATGTCCACATGAAATAGGTTACAGAAGAATTGAAAGCAGAACATCACTTCAGGAGAGCTGACCAAGAGCAGCTTTCTGTTAGTACTGGGTTTTAATTTGAAGATGTAGAATCTGCTTTTGATACTGTATTGCAAATAGGAGAGCAGCTCTTGCAAGTGGCTTTTAGTCTTTCTGCCAGGTTAGCCAGGAGTGTTTAGGTAAAATACAGCTGTGTTCAACTTGCCTGTGTTCTACTTCTATATTTGTAGCTATTCTTCAACCAAATTTTCAAAACAGTCTTTCATATTCTTGCATGTTGTCCCTTGTTTGAAATTCTAGACGTGCACATCTGTTCACTTGACCTACTACAGCCTATCACAAGTATTATATTAAATTAGTCATATGTTACATAGACATGTGAAATGGTGAATAGAAGTAGTTTTAAGGAAAGTGGAAGGAGAAACCGGGTTCTGATTGGGATCTATGCCTGTTGGAGAGCTATTTTAAATATATTAGAAGTTTATTTCCTGTTTTATATCTGCTGTCCTGGCACAAGTTCAAATTTAGGTTAAAAGGCTTCTATTCACATTGGAGAAGTGATTGGAACTTGGACTGTTGAAACTTTTTTTTTTATGGAGTGAAATACACAAGCACACAACATAAATAGCAATAGATATTAAATATAAATTCTCTAGTTAACACATGCCTATTAAGACAACATAATTTTTGGTCTGTGCAGACGCTTTGTAAATCTTAACTTCCTAGCCTATTTATGCAACTTCACCTAAAGTGAAATAAATACTGCAAAAAAAGGCATTCAGTTCTAACATAAGTGTTTGTTTCACTGTTTGCTCCTCTAGCTCTGTGAGGGTTTTTAGTGGTGACCTCTGATGAGAAAAGCTTTGGTTTAGATCCATTTAAAAGGCCTGCTGTGGAACTGAACTTTTCTTTAATGTGTATAGTCAATTTGAAATGTGCTTTTCTACATCCTGTGTTTCACTTTGAGTTAGCAGAAAACTTCATTTTTTTTGCAGCTTTGTATTACAGGTCAATAAACATCCAAATGAATCCTACCCTGTGTTATTACTTTGATCGACCTTGTGTAGTAAAAGTACTTTAGATTATTTAGTAAAGCATTTATCATTATGATTTAAGTAGACCTAGCTTTGAATTGGATATCTGGCCGTATATGCTGTGTTGAAAAGACTATGTGAACTTTCTATGAATTGCTTCGTGTTTGTTCTAGGAGAGTTTTGTTTTGCTGGATTATATTAATAATTGTAATAAAACCTATGAAGTTAGGTATATTTTCATATTTTGTAGTGTGCAGTTATTTTCCCCCTGCCTTCTGCCTTGTCCTAAATGTATTTATGGGTCATGGTTTGATTCAGCTGTCCTATATCATAGTAAAAGCTGCTTTTGCACTAAGGTGTATCCGATTTGTTGTGTTGTAGCGTGGAAGAGTGTCGCAACATAATCATGCAGTTTGGTGTTCGGGAGGTCACAGCTGCTCAGGTCGCCAGGGTTTTGGGGATGATGGCTCGGACTCATTCGGGATTGACGGATGGAATTCCATTACAAGTGAGTGGCCTCCTGGAGTGGGGTTGTGTGTTTTAATAAGCAGAACGTGGGGAAGTGAAACTTCAGCCTTGAACGGAAATGCTGATGATGATGATTATTCAATACATGTACTTACCTGTTAACCATTCTGCAATAAGCATGTGTAAAACACTCTTGAAAGATATTCTCGGGAGTGTACAACTGGTGTCTTCACATGCTGGAAGCTGTGCTTTCCTTCAAGGTGCAAAATGCTGTGTAGCTGAAAACTTAGTGTCTTTCAAGATTGTTTTAAGCTAGTATCTGACTAGTGTATTTAACTTGCAGTCTATTTCGGCTCCTGGCAGTGGGATTTGGAGTGATGGGAAAGATAAAAGTGATGGAGCACAAGCCCATACCTGGAATGTGGAGGTCTTGATTGATGTTCTTAAAGAGCTGGTAAGTTTGGTGAGCATTTCACTCTTTAATGTAGACCATTGAAAGGAAGGGAGTATCTTTAGTGCGAATATAAGGCTTCAGTAGGCTGTTAACAGCCTGCATGGCTTTGAGTCTTATTAATGTAACTACTCTGCTTAAACAACTTTTTTTTGTGTCTCTTCCTCTTGAACAAGAAGGTTTTGATGATTTGTGCAGGCAGGAAAAACTGCCTGTGAGATTTATTCCATACCATGTGCTGTTTGGGTGTTCCATGTTTGAAGAAATTTTTTCTGCCCCTGGAAAGATGTGCAGCAGGCATCCAGCTTTCAAAAGTTTCTTTCTTGTTGGCATTCTTGATGAAAGGAAATGTAATATTTCTGTTCCATTTCTAAAGATCTCAGCACTTCTATATAATGACAAATCTCAGGAAAAAAAAAATACCACTTAATATCACTTACAGTTATGTGGTGAAGCATAAGTACTGCTTCCTTCTTTGTCAATTTTTGTGTCAGATAATGTGGTTATTTATAATGTGATATCTGGTAACAGAAGACTGTTACCAAGGTTGTTTTCCTTGTAGGACAGACTGTGCATCCTACAGAAATAACTCTGGCTGCAGTTTATGCAAATGGGGCTTATCAGTTCCTCTTGTCTAGAAAGTGTTTACTGTTGTTCAGACACTTCATTCTCAGTCCACCTTTGTTTAACTGACTAGAGTTTTTCTCACCTAGCTGATAAGCTGACACAACAGGGAGTAAATTCAAAGCTTATGAGGAGACTGACAAGATCATTAGTAATTCCAGGTGCTCCCCTGTATGTGAAAGGAGGGTTCTGATTTCCATACTGGCCAAAGTTTCCGTCCCTTTTCATACCATTATTGAAAATGTAATGGGTGCTTCACAACTGTTGGCTCCCTAAATTCTTCAGTAGGAAAACCAAAATTCTGCTTGGGGGCTGGTCAAGCCCTATTACCTCATGCTGGAGAACACAAAGGTGTCTGGAAATGGATTGTGCTGAGAAGGGAACTGTTATTTTTTTTTCTTTAAAGCTTATTAATTAATTTCTTTAAAGTTTAATTAAATGTATAGAAGGTTAGAAGTATTATAGCTACTGACTTCAGGGTTTGAGGAAATGCAAACTCACAGGCTAGTTTTGGTCATTATTAAGTTACATTAAATTCTCAGAACTAAGTCAAACTTTTTAAAACAAACCATAACTTTGCTTGCAACTAAAGGGTGGATGTTATGGTGAACAAAATACTAACAAAGTGGAGCTTCTGCTACAAGGTATTAGAGACTAATGTTTAAGGCCATCTAATTTATTTTGTTTTTACTGGTTGCAGAATCCTAGTTTGGACTTCAAAGTAGTAACCTATGAATTGGACCATCCAGGATTTCAGATTCGGGACAGCAAGGGCTTGCAGATTGTGGTGTTTGGCATCCAGAGAGGACTAGGCATGGAAGTCTTTCCAGTTAACGCCATATACAGACCTTGGAAACATGCGGAGGGCCAGGTAGGCTAGCCAGCATTTCAGCTCTATCTGTTTGACACTTGTTGAACTTCTGAAGTTCAGCAAACAGGTTGGTAACAAAAATCTAGTATCTAGCCAAAGCAAATTTGAGAGCTAATGCTAATCATTGGCCCTAAAGGTTTAGGATTTGAGTATATTATTTAAGTACAGTCGATTTGAAATGTTGTGAGAGGAGTAGATCTTCATTTTATCTGTTTCTGGGGCACTGTTTTCATTTTTAGTAATGTTCTGATTTACAGCTGGGCTTAGAACTGTCCTGTAGTTCTGTAGTGGCTTGTGGAAGTAGACTCTGAGACTCTCAAAACCTAAACTATTTTTTATATCGCTTATTCCAGCTCTCCTTCATTCAGCATTCCCTTATCAACCCTGACATCTTCTGTTTTGCTGACTACCCGTGTCATACTGTTGCCACAGACATCCTGAAAGCACCACCAGAGGATGATAATCGAGAAATTGCAACATGGTAAACCTCCTCTTTCCATTGCTTTTCATGCCTAGATATAGAGTAAGATTCCTTCTTCTGTCAAGCACAGCTTTATCTTCATGCAGCCTGAGTTACTGTAGCTGTGTGTATGTTCCAGTAGATCAGCCATTAGTGTTTGTTCCATGTTTGGTATTGTATTATCAGAGCTTCCTACGTACTTCCGTAATATCTGAATTTGTACTGCCGGTTGTTTTTCTTGGAGTCCTCTGGCTGTCCAGAGAATTCCTACTAATATATTTTGGCAGATGCTATGGGCTGAAGGAGAGGGAGGGTAAATATGAATTTCAGCTGCCTTTCTCAGTTACTGCACCAAGCTGAACCATGCTGCTTTTCCTAAGCTGCTACATTCTGACCTCTGGCACAGTACATGAGGGCAGCCTCTAAGCTTTGACAGTTGAAAGCTGCTCGCATCTTTCTATCTGTAGGTTATACACCTTATTTCAGAGGAGATTTGCATCTGTTCCTGTAGTATGGCCCAAAATAGGGAATTGGAGCATATGGGTAAAGTGGGACAAGATGGCAAAGGTTACTTGCCTGTGAAGTGATCAAAGCAAATGGAATATCTTGACGTTCCAGAGATGAGGTGTAGGAAGAGTTCTCTTTCTGGAAGTGTATTTAAGGTTGAATTATCCAAGTGACCATTTCCAGCTCAAGTTTGTCATTGGTGTTAGATCTCCTTCCCTAACAAAATAGGCAGCTCTCGATCTCTTCTTGTTTTGTAAAATCTGAGTTATGTTTCTTAAATGAGCATCTTCCTATAGGCCTAACCCTATGGGATAGGAGCTGGGCCGCAAGTTGCTTGCAATGGGTACTAGTCTATACGGTCTTGCAGTTCGCGCTACAAAATGCTTGAACCCAGTATCCTGCAAGTTAACTATTATTTAATTTTGGGGGGGCTTGTTTGTTTTGTTTCTGTTTTGTTTCTGTTAGGAAGAGCCTGGATTTGATTGAATCTCTATTACGATTGGCAGAAGTGGGACAGTATGAGCAGGTTAAGCAGCTCTTCAGTTTTCCAATCAAGCACTGCCCAGATATGTTGGTATTGGCCTTGTTGCAGATCAACACTTCCTGGCATACCTTGCGCCATGAACTCATCTCCACGCTCATGCCAATTTTCCTTGGCAACCATCCCAACTCTGCCATCATTTTGCACTATGCATGGCATGGACAGGTAAGTGTTTTCACTGAACGTGTCTGTTTGCTCATGAAACTGGAAGCTTGCGAACTTGGCTGTGCAGCTAGAGCAACAATGCCTGTATTTGCTTAGGAACAGCATAGTTTAAAAGTCAAGGAGTAAATTATGAGCAATTTATGCAAAATAATGTGGTGTTTTCACCTCTGCCACTTCTTCAAGCAAATCACAGCAATTTGTTTCTCATTGGGGAAAACTATTCAGAATAAGAATTAGCCCGAATTCACTGAGCAGATATTCCAGAGAAAGTTCCCAAATCAGAATTATATAATAAAATATATATTTCAATAAGATAAAAACTGAAAATGTATTTAAAGTATAGAAACTTCAAAGCAGTATGAGATGAGAGGGCTTAAAATGAAAGAGTCTCTATTGTGCTTGCTAGAAATGGGTGGCTATTCTAGGTATGAAGAATCTGCTTATGCCATAAAATGTTGGGGGTGTTACCTGAAAGTGTAAGGAAGCCTGTGGCCAGCCTTAAAGGTGATGTTCTTTGCAGAGACAGGGTAATGGATATAAAACCTCTCTCATTTTAATGGCTAAACAAATAGGCTTTTTAGGGACCTGCCTTTCTTGCAGTGCACCCTTCCTCATTGTTTCCACTGGTAGTTTAGTGAGTGTGAGTCACAAGAAGAAACTTATGACAGGAGAAAGCTCTGGAAAGGAAGGACATTTGCAGCAGAAAGTTTTACCTGGCTCCAACACAGTGGAGTTGATTATATGAAGCTTGGGCTCATGGGGGTCTTGGTCCACATTTACTGTGAAGTCATGGTTGGCTGCTAGCTGCAGTGCAACTTGCTTTATATTTTTTCCCAAATAAATCCTAAAGTGAGGCCTGCAGCGTGGCCTGATCGTGTATTTGGGTTGGGGTGATGTATTTTCTTGCGTAAGGTCTTAAAGTGGCAGAATACACAAAATTTCAGCCCTGTAGGATACAGGGAAAAGCGCAGAATGATGCTGTGCATCACAGTGGAGATCATGAGGATAGTTGACTTCCCCAGATGAGGGAACCTTAGCCAAAATCCTTGCTGCCATCAGAATCGTACCTGTGCTGTAATAGAAATTTGCCCCTATTTGAGCAGAGAGCAATGTAATTTTTACTTTTTATTCTTAACTATGTTAAATTGCGAAGCTACAGTCCTTGCATCTCTAGAGCAATGCAAGCATTGAGGTTTGTGAGTGGCTCATATACTTTGAAAGTAGTTTCTCTGCAGCTAAGAGAAATTAGGCTTGTGTGGTGGTAGGGGTGACATGAGGTATGTGCATTTTCATCATTCATAGTCATTCTACATTCTCTGATTGGAACTCCTGGATCACTTTCTTATCATGACAAGAGCCAAAATAACCTGAATTCTGAAGCTAGAGAGTGAATAGGTTTCCATGTTAAGATTCAGAGGTGCAATGGTTTCCTTAATGTTTAAATACCCGATCTTTTTCCTAGAGACCTGAATTACAAACTTGATTTAATTCTCCATAGGGTCAGTCTCCTTCAATACGCCAGCTTATCATGCATGCAATGGCAGAATGGTACATGAGAGGGGAGCAATATGACCAGGCCAAACTGTCACGTATTCTTGATGTGGCGCAAGACTTGAAGGTGAGTTTTGTAAAACATTGTCACTTTTTAGCTCTGATATCTTGTGCAGGCTTGTTCAGTTTATAACAAAGCTAAGCCTAACTTAGATGTGACTAATTTAGTGAGGACTGCTTTGTTTAAATGTGTCTGAGTTCACTTGTTGCTGTGCGAATGCTCCCATGCTTGTAAGTGCTTTTCAGCTGAGTTGTGGCATCTGACTACATCTGCTTTACAGCCTGCCCCCTGGGAAGCCAGGGCTTTTTTGGTGTTTGCAGTAGAGAACCTGCGTTTAGTTGGTTGCCCTGCCTTAACTGACAAGCACTGCTGTAAGTGCTAAACTCAACTGCTTGCTACGTGAACATGCTCTAAGTCCAGGAAGTGTTTCAACTGTCAGGACTCTGAATACTTTTGAAATGGGAATATAGAAAATATTCTTCAGAAAGCTGTGTGAAGGTGGCACTGCTGAGCTAAATCTCTGTGGCTTTCTTAAGGGTACTGCTGTCTTTTCAGTGGTTTTCAGGCTCACAGAGGAGAATAGAAAATGTCACTGAGAACTTGGAAGCCTATATTGATGGTTTAAGATGAATAATTTGGTGTCCCAAAGTGCATGAGCACTGGCTGCTGCTCCAGATCAGTTTTGTTGCATCTGTTATTGTGCTTGGAGATGAGCATTTTGAACAGATGTGGTCAGTGTGGCTCTGAAGTGGCTGGGTTGTATTTGCAGGGAGATACTAGGCTATTTGGGTTGCATTTGCTGCCATCAAAACTTGGTAGATTTTTATGTAAAGGAACCTAAAACTGCAAGCACAAGGTCACTTGATTCTAGAACCAGATTTTCAGAACTAGAACTTGCTTATTGTGTTACAAGGGAGCTATAGGTAAGGAAGCTGATAGTACCAATCTTGTTGACTAAGAATAGCAGCGTGTGATAGCAAGACTTCTCAATTAAAGTACATGGGGATTGGAAATAAAAGGAGAAAGGATATCCTTGTGTCTTCACTAGTAGTCTTCTAATTTTTTTTCTTTAGGCCTTGTCAATGCTGCTAAATGGTACTCCATTTGCCTTTGTTATTGACCTTGCTGCACTTGCCTCTCGACGGGAATACCTCAAACTTGACAAATGGCTCACAGATAAAATTCGGGAGCATGGGGTAAAGCAGGATTTTTCTCTTTATTTCTGCACTCTATTATCAGTGACTTGCTTAAGTCACTTAAACAATTTTATAAGTAGTGTTGACATTGTGGAAAGTGTCCATGGTCTCATAGTTCAACCTTTTCACTGAACTATAATAGCTTAGTGTGATTCTTTCCACCGTGCAATTGCCAAGTTTGAAAAAGTGTCTTGGGTGCTGTTTGGGAGAGTAAAATAACGCTCTTTCCTCAGGAGCCCTTCATCCAGGCCTGCATGACTTTCTTAAAGAGAAGATGTCCATCCATCCTGGGTGGCCTGGCTCCAGAAAAAGATCAGCCCAAAAGTGCTCAGCTTCCTCCGGAAACCTTGGCGACGATGTTGGCTTGTCTCCAGGCTTGTGCTGGGTAAGGATTACCTTGCGTCTAGGAGATCCTAACAGGCTTGAAATTTGTGTTGCTGGCCTCGTATTGCATTTTGGAATTGCGTATGGAGAACGGAGTCGCTGAGAGCGTGCAAGCGTGCATGGTCAGGTTCTGTTTTCAGTGAAACTTCCATTGTAGACTTGGTCGCAAGAGCTTGAAAGATCATCCTTGTCTCTAAGGAGGCAGGTGAAGTGATCTTGGGAACTGTGGTCTGGCTGGTTAGGTAGTAGCTCGCTAATGACACATACAGCACTATAATTGGGGTAAAAAAAGGAATATAGACTGTAACTACAGATTGAGGGGGTATTTTGGAAAACAATTCTTGGAGTGTACAAAGGATTTCACAATTGCAGTAAGTAAATGCTTGGTGTGAGTGGCCCTTACACTAGCAGAAAGGGCCGATGCAGTCTTTCAGTGTAGGGAAAAACCTGATGGTTGTAACTTAATTGGAACTGAAATCACCGTGTAACTACTGTTGTCTTTATTTAAAAAGCTGATGGTCACAAAAGGTAGTCAAAGGGTGGAAAGCATCTGTGATCATCTGTGGATCAGTTTATGTGGGTAAACTCCACAAGCAAAAAATGTTGGTCATAGAGAGCTCTTCCATCTGCTAGACGGAGACAAAGCAATTTTGAAATCCAGTATTAACGTTTGTCAAAAATGACTAAATACTGAAAAGTATTCAAGTGGTGTCACTTTAATACTGTCAGATCAAGATGATATTCAACTGTGGTACTTTTAAAAAAGCTAGATACATTTATCTTTTAGAAAGATAGAGACAAGTGTGGTGTGACAAAGGAGCCAGAGGCTGGAAGCTGGCGCTGCTTTCTGCCTTGGACCCCAGCCCTGAAAGGGGCTGGGTGGGATGCAGAAGCACATTCCCTGGTCTGAGGGTCTGTATCCTATCCCTGAGAGTGTCCTGACAGATGTAAGAAACACCTTTAAAGGTACACAAAGAGTTCCTGGTTCTCATGTAGACACTGGGAAATGAGTATCAACACAAATTGTCATGTTTAATATTTGAACTAGAAGGGAAATGCAGGAGGCACCTGGAAGATTTCAAGGCAAAAAGGCTCTGCTGACTTCTGTTGGGACCACTGCAGTTCAGCTTCACAGTGCTGCTCCTGGACTTGTATTTTCTGTGTAGTTCATCTTTTGGCCTGACAAGATGAGTTACTTCTGCACTCAGAGAGCATCTTGTTCCAGGACATGTTGCCATGTCCAGGCTTTAGAAACTTAATAGTTAACTGTAGACTTGACTTGCATCTAACTTCACTGTGTTCAGAATCTTAATGTGTTACCAAGTTTGTTTATTCATGTAATTCCAAAAGCCACCAGTTCTCTATTGGCACAATTTTGTCAGCTTTTTTTTGTTTCTTTTTACGATTCCTTGCATTCCTTTTATGCAAGAGTGACCTACTTGCAGTCACTTTCAATTAGCTATTCTCTTTAAGCTGTGAAGAGAAAATACTTAAATTTCCTTTGTGATGCTCTCACTTTGATCCGTTTAGGTTTGTCACAAATGGCAAAAGGCATTGTAAAGATTAGAAGATTAAAATCACAATAAATATTAATTATGGCTGCAAGGGTGACTCTACTATGCCAACTGAAGTCTGCCATTATGAGTAGCTGATTTAGAAGCAATTTCATCAGTTAAGTTGCAGTAATTACGTGTTTGGGGAGATTCTTTTCTTGACCACGAAGGCCCCTCTCTAGAATCTTTTTTCCCATGACCCGTTTACCCTCCGCGTGCCCCACAGCCTCAGAACATTGCGGGGATGCTTCAAGGCAAAGTCAACTTCCCAGGGACAAGATTGAATGCAAGCTTAGCAAATAAGAAGCATCTTCAGCTTTGTTTATTTTGCACTTCTCGGTAAATGTGGAATGAACTTGGCTCACGTGTTCACCAATGCCCATTTGGGGTGAGGTATCTGAAAGTTCTGATAGGTGGCCTCTCTTCCTGCAGAAATTAATTAGGAGATGATCATTTCCTGAGTGTTCTCACTATCCTCCTCCCGTTTTAGGAGCGTTTCTCAGGAGCTGTCGGAGACGATCCTCACCATGGTAGCCAACTGCAGTAATGTCATGAACAAGGCTAGGCAGCCCCCACCCGGAGTCATGCCCAAAGGGCGGCCGCCTAGCGCCAGCAGCCTGGATGCCATCTCTCCTGTGCAGGTAGACAAGTAACATGCTACACTTCCAGAAAGCAGCACTGATTCAGCATTAGTTTTGCATTAGTTGAGCTCTTTCAGCTCTGGCTCCCTTAGTTTTTATGCTTGCATGTCTAGATAACTTGTTTATTAACTGCAGGATAATGCTGGAGTTCAGAGCTCTCTTTCGCTTCACAAATGTTTGTAAGAAGTAACCGAAGTACAGCAGGATGAGAGCACTAAAGAGCAGTAGAAATTTGGCTTATTTAGAATAACTGAAGGTTTCTTTAAAGTACTAAAACTAGCTAAGTTTTTTAGGATTAAGCACTGCCTTTGAACCGGATGTCTTGTTTGTAGCTACACGGGCCAAGCAACAGTGCTAGAGTATGAGGACTTGTTATAACTGGGGTCCTTCATCTCTCAATTGAACTGCTCTTTTAAAAACAAGGTACACTTACCTGCCCTGCCTCTCACCATCCCTTCCTCCTCTGGGAGCAGCACATTACAGACAGGTTTTGCTTCTAGCAACTCCATGCAGTGGCAGATTTTAAGAAATCATGAAAGTTTCATGTGAAACGATGACACTTCAGCATTTAAGAATGTCTGAAGAATCAGTAGATAATGTAGGCTAAACGGATAGAGCAGTTTTCTAGCAATTTGTTACTTTATTGAAGTTGCTCATCAAATGTACCAAAAATATTGGTAACCTGCCACAAAAACTGGATATGAGTGAGTACAGCAGTTTTTTTTTTTTTTTTTTTTTTTTTTTTGGATTTGGATTTGTAGTGCAGTCTTCTGCTGTTTCCACTCAGGAGCTTTTAATTTATTGCTGTGTCAGCAAATACTGTGCCTTCCCTCCCACTCATCACCCAGATATTTTTTTTATTTTATTTTTTTTTAAAGATTACATTCAGGTTGTGTCCAGGAAAACTGGACATGGTGGGATCCTTCAAAGGGTTGAAAATAGTCTGTAAGCTGGACATGAAACAACTTTTGTAAATCTAGTAGTGATGTCTCAAACTGGAGAGTATCAGCTGCTCTAGTACAAAATATTGAGATGCTGCCTCTGATCTGTGTTCACGGTTGTGTTATAGTTAAGTAGAGACTGTGGAAGAAATTAGCCTTTCTGTAAAATATTAAGTGGAGTGGGATTTTATGGGATTGTAGAGACATAAGCAATGATGAGTGATAAGTGTAGATAAATGGATCTTTTGGGATAGTTTGGAAGACTTCAGTTTGAAGTGACCATGCAGTAAAAGTCCTCTCAGGAGTGTTTTAATACAGAGCTGTTTTTGTACAAAGCCTTCCTAGCGTGGGCCTGCTGGCAGCGCATGGCTGTCTGTGTAATCCTCCCTTTTTCCTCCAGATCGACTCACTGGCGGGAATGGCGTCCCTCAGCCTGGGGGGCTCGGCTGCTCCTCACACCCAGAGCATGCAGGGCTTCCCCCCCAACCTGGGCTCTGCGTTCAGTACTCCGCAGTCACCAGCAAAAGCCTTTCCCCCGCTCTCCACCCAGAACCAGACAACAGGTTTCAGCGGCATCGGAGGACTCTCTTCACAGCTTCCAGGTACTATTATGGGCTGGGTGTGTTTGTGTGTTTGATGCATCGACACTAAGGTTGATGTCACTGCTGTGGCTGGAAACACTGAACAAAAGCAGCTCTGTTCTGGGCTGCATGGGGGTGGATGATACAGCTGGCACTACGAGGTCACTGCTGAAATAACCCTTCAAAATGTTGCAACTGCAGCAGACTGCAAATGTGTGTGTCAGGAGGGCGAGTGTGTGGTCCGACTAGCAGAGGTGCTTTAGGGTAGCATAGAGATGACTTGCTTGAGACAAAACTGCCTGATGTTAGATGGTTGGGAAGCTGCATAGGGCTGGGGTCCTGGATATTGGAGATACTGGGACAGATGAGCACATGTGCTAGTGGGGTGACCAGTGTCTTGTTTTCCCTTTAGTAGGTGGTCTGACTACAGGTAGCCTGACTGGCATAGGAACTGGGGCCCTTGGCCTCCCTGCAGTGAACAACGACCCCTTCGTGCAAAGGAAACTCAGCACATCCGGACTGAACCAGCCTACATTCCAGCAGAGTAAGATGAAACCTTGTAAGTGGTAGTGTTGTCTGTGACTGTGGAGTGTGACTGTGGTCAGCTCTTAAACTGCATTGCCTTCAGGGGAGGCTTGGGGCTGCAGTGGTCAGTGTTAGAAATGGGGCTCCTTATATTCTGCTGTTAGCCTGAGAAAGATGCTTCTAAACAGCTCTACTAAAGCTTGCCAAATGGCCAAGAGGGGAGTTTAAATAAAGCTGCTGAGCAAAGTTAATACTACATGGTAGGAATAGGCATGATCAGTGTGTTCCTGTGTGTTGCGCTGTGTCTTGAGCAAAAGTGTTACTCCTCGCTTTCCAGAGCATTGCTTATATCTTGTAGGAGTTTCTCTAGAACAGTGTTAAAGCCTCCTGGTTAAGGTCCTGTTGCAGCAGAGATCTTGAGAGAGGAAGCACCAAATCAGACAGCACCATGAGGTTTTGAAAAAATAGACTAGCAGGTTGGTGGAAAGGTCTTTTGGAAGGAATAATTTGGTCCCTTACACCTATAATCTCCAGCTTATTTATGCTCCTGAAGTAGACTCCCAGTGAAATGTTTAAGCAATCAGCCTTTGTCTTTAGGAACGCCATATGCTAAATGTCCATGCTGCTGTTCTACAGCTGTTGTGTTTGATAGCTCCTCCATAATGCAGAGATGTAAATCTCTACAGCTGTGTGGTGGAGAACAGATTTAGTGACCATTGTTTTTCTTTATGGGCTTGAGCTCAGAGAAACTTGCTTGAAGCTACTGGCTGGCTTGAAAGTTTGTGTGAAAGGTTGTCTGCATGTTAGTGTCGTGTAGCATGCTTTATTCTGCTGTCCTGCGATCCTTTGGCATAGGTGTCAGTTGAGGTTAGCCTGAGATGCAGTATGTTCTAGCAATACAGTTGCACGAGGGCAATCCTTTCTTAAGGATTCAGTCCTGGAGCATAAACACAACTTGAAGCTGTTACTTAAAAATCTGTTTTTATCTGCTTGAAAGGACCAGTGAACCCTCTTTTCTAAGAGAGCAAGCAGGTTCTATATAGACCTGTGAAAGAGTTGAAAAGGGCTAGATGAAATCCTGACTGAAGCTGTTCTAAACATGACTCCTGTTCCATTTTTCTTTAACAGCTGATTTATCTCAGGTGTGGCCAGAGGCTAATCAGCACTTTAGCAAAGAAATAGATGATGAGGCAAACAGCTACTTTCAACGTATTTATAACCATCCACCACATCCGACCATGTCTGTAGATGAGGTGAGTTTCCTTCTGTGGTAGTTGTCAACTGTGTAGAGGCCTGCTGGATACTTCGACAGGAATTTTTCCTTCACATATCAGTTTTAGTGGAAAGCAATAGAGGGCTTATGACAGATGAAAATGTGAAGTTGAAGCTTGTGTATTCCAAGTAAACGCTGTGGTCCTTTAGGTAGTCTGCATACACCCTACCCGTAAATATTTGTTTTTACGGTATCTAAATATGACCACGATTTGCACACATCCAAAGGTATCCTCAGTTCCACCTCCTGCATTTCAATACTCACGTTTTACATTTTTCTTGATTGCTGATCATCAGCTACTCTTTTAAAAGTCTTGAGGAAAAACTAGTTATAAAATCCCTAAAACGTTAATCTCTTCTAGAGAATTATCAGTCTGTGATGTACTTGCTCTTGGAGGTACCTTCTAGAGTTTTTTCTTATTTTGCATGTTTATAAATCATGAAAGCCATGAAATATTTTTGTTTTAATTTGGAATCAATGGTGTAGGAATTGGCAGAAATATGTTTCATTTGAAGATGGTTGCTTAGAAGAAAGGGTCAAAGACTGAAATCTGAGATGGAACTGAGATGTTATTTTACAGCCTGGCTTGTAGGAATGCAACTTAATGTCAATAGTCACAAGAGCTCTTGAATGTATGGGTGTTAAAGGGCAAACTGAAGTTGAATCTGTTGGTAACAGTTTCTTTTTTTTTTAGGTATTAGAGATGCTGCAGAGATTCAAGGATTCCAACATTAAACGGGAACGAGAAGTGTTTAATTGTATGCTGAGGAACTTGTTTGAGGAATACCGTTTTTTCCCCCAATACCCAGATAAAGAGCTGCACATAACAGCCTGCCTCTTTGGTGGGATAATAGAGAAAGGACTGGTTACTTACATGGCATTGGGCCTGGCCCTACGCTATGTTCTTGAAGCCTTACGAAAGCCTTTTGCATCCAAAATGTACTATTTTGGTATCGCTGCACTAGATAGATTTAAAAATAGGTGAGTGTATTTCTTTTGCTAATACTTGTAAATAGTAGATGCAGTGTTCTGTTAAACTTGGACCTGCTCTGGTTACATGATACAAGGTTGCTTGTACATGTCAGACCTCTCTTTTGGGATAAGATGCTTGAATTTGAAGAAATACTGAAAACCTGCTTGAAATTAGTGACAAGAAATGTGTGGATCTCAGCATCATAAGCAAAGACCATGTTATTGTTCATTCTCTTCCACTCATCTGCCCTGCAATATATTAGCTGCAATTAAAGGTGTTGCTTGCAACAGTTCATAGCTAGGTATCCTGTTGGGAACCTAAAAACTGACTAAGACACTTAAATTGACAAACTTCAGTCTTAACCACCTTCTAACTCTTTTTTCTTGAGGCCCACCTTAAGTGGGACCTAAAGATTTAACTCTCAAAATGAGTCAGTGTCTACCATTCATAAGCAGAACTATAATAATCAGTGTGCATTGGTGAAGTATCTCTCTTGGAAATTAGGGGCTTTTTTCATCTGCTGTTTGAAATAGTGAGTCACATTTCAAATTACTTGGTCAATCTTACTGAACACTGCATACAAGAGTAGATGTGTGTGCAGTCAGGTGCAGAGATGCTTAGAATAAGAGAAGTTGCTGTAAGTACATAACTTATGTCGTTCTGTTAAATCCATCTCAGTTTTCATCAGAGAAACTGTTTTGTATAAGATGCTTTGTTCATAGTACAGCCATTGTAAGTGTCCCAGAAACAACTCTGAAATGGGTGTGTATATACTAGTGTCCTGTTTCTGTTGCTCTTTAATACTGTTTTTGATCACTGCTAATGCTTTTGACTAATACACATTTTGTCTGTTGACAGATTGAAGGACTATCCCCAGTATTGTCAGCACTTGGCTTCTATTAGTCACTTTATACAGTTCCCTCATCACTTACAGGAGGTGAGTGTTTGCATGTTAGCACTAGCTTTCTGGGTTGTTAAATATGCTTGATCACATTGCTGCCTTCTACTGGATAAATACTGAGCTGTCCCAATTCTAGGCACTGTAGACTCATAGAGACGCAAAATAGGCCCTTGTGACATCTTGCAAACCATAAGATTCAAATGTATTTTAAAAAAAATAAAGAGTTTTCAGTTACAGAAAAGATGATTCCATGGCAGTGCTTTAGAGCGTAGTCCAAATAGACAAAAATATTTGGTCAGCTCTGACACTAAGGTAGAGGTCATCTGCAGGCTCTGCTGTTTTCATTTACAGATCTCAATCTTACCCCTTGAACCATTATGGTTAGTCTAATGTATTACAAATATCTGGGTCAATGTAATGCAGCAGCAAAGAAGTACTGTTAAGTTTACTGACCGCTTTTAAAATGCTTCTGCTGTTAATGCTATAACCCCATCCATAGTTCTTCTGCATGTCAAGTTCTGTATGTGCTTGTTTGCTTTACTTCAGTACATAGAGTATGGACAGCAATCCAGAGATCCTCCCGTGAAGATGCAGGGTTCAATCACCACCCCTGGCAGTATTGCACTTGCCCAGGCTCAGGCCCAGGCCCAAGTCCCAGCAAAAGCTCCTCTTGCTGGCCAAGTCAGCACTATAGTAACCACCTCGACCACCACCACTGTTGCAAAAACCATTACCATCACTCGTCCAACTGGAGTCAGCTTCAAGAAGGATGTGCCGGTAAGTGATGTGTGCCAGCAGTGCCCTTGCTGGAGGTGCTAAACTGCTGATCCAGCTTAAGTACACAGAGATGAGTCCTACTGAATACATGTATTATGTATTTTCCTTTTGTATTTTATATCCAATGCATGTAACACTCCTGGCTCTGACCAATCTTTTTTATTTGCAAAGACTTTTTAATCAGCAAACTATAAAATTACAAGAAATTGTTCTTTGAGGAGTTAATTCTCCAGACAATTGTAAAATCTTTCTTTTTTTTTTCTGCCCTAAAGACTTGCAACAGGACTCTAGAATTAGTTGGCAATTTTTATTCTAGGAGCTTGAGACCTTGGACTGCACATTCTTAAATCCCAGCTGACCTAGTAGTTTTAACAACCTTAGGTTTTCCCAGTCTTTAATCAGTTACATAAATATAACTCTAAACCAGTCTGGGCAACTGCACAGTTTGCAGAGTGGCAGTGTTTGTTACTGGGCAGAAAGTACGTGGGCACAGTTGGTTACTCCACAGCAAGGTTTTAATCCTTTGTTTTGGGAGGAAGAGCAATCCCATGTGTGAACGGAGGGCATATGGGACTATTACTGCAGGGCAACTGATGCTCTGCAAAATCAAGTCTTGTCTTCACAGAACCCTCTGCATAATTTCTTGCTAAAAGAAGCTTATCAGATTGGTAGCCTGCATTGTCATGAACCAATTCTTAGGGACAGTTCATACTTTTCATTCCAAATTCAGTACAGAAGTGTTCCTGGTAATTGACAAGAATCATAAGGTGCATCAGATAGACATGACCTGAAACATTTCCTTTTTTTCACTTGACAAAATGGAGCAAAGCTTGTTTTTGGTGTTGCCGCTTCCTCTTGTCAATTCTTGACTTGTTCTTCCTGCAGCCTTCCATCAATACTACTAACATTGATACACTGTTAGTAGCAACAGATCAAACTGAGAGAATTGTGGAGCCTCCAGAGAATGTTCAAGAGAAGATTGCTTTCATCTTCAATAATCTGTCTCAGTCAAATATGACACAAAAGGCAAGTATGAAAGAACTTTAATAACATCACAATCACAGCAGAAATGGTCTGGGTACCACTCGATACTGTAGTGGTAAGTAAGAGGGTGTACTCTCCTGAACTTCAGTGTGAAATGTGAGAGGTATTTTTGAAGAGATAAATCTGTGGTGCTGCTGCTGCCTTTACCGTCTCTTTTATAGACAGATTGCCAGGTGAAAAGTTGAGGGACAGGTAGATCATTGTATCTCACTCATTTTATGATTATGTCTCTTATGGTTGACCCAATCCTTAAATAATCAAAGATACTGATTTTCAGGTTGTTATTCAGAAAATGAAATACCTTCTTAAAAGCAATTAACTAAACATGGTTACTGTTGGACAGGACTGCCCCCGGAAGTTTGTGGTGATCTTCTCATAACTTCATGGTCTTGTTTTTCTCTTATGGGGAGACAGGTTGAGGAGCTGAAGGAAACAGTGAAAGAAGAGTTCATGCCTTGGGTATCGCAGTATCTTGTCATGAAGAGAGTCAGTATTGAGCCAAACTTCCACAGCTTATATTCCAACTTCCTGGACACTCTTAAGAATCCAGAGTTCAACAAAATGGTTCTGAATGAAACCTACAGAAATATCAAGGTGTGTAGAATAAGCATTTGAAAGCTTGTACTATTTTTTAGGTTTATTTAAAGCTCTGCTGATCTCCTTAGGCCATTTGCTTGCTACCTTCCTGATCTTCAGACGTGGAATCATCTTTAGAATATCTGTTTGCTAGCTTACAACTAAGCTTACAGGTCACCTTGTGTGGATTCAAATCAGTTGCAAATGTACCTGGGAGTTGGTACTAGTGGACTAAGTTGGTAGCAGATCTGCATTTGACACTTCATTTAGGCAGACTCTAAATTTGTGTGAGGTTCTGAAATTACAACCTGGGTTTTTTCCTTTTTTTATATATGGGGAAAACAAAGATGGGAAAACAAAATTTTTAGCCAAAGAAGAATGAGGGGAAGGGGAAGGCTTTAAAAGAGTGTAAACAGGAAAAAAAAGATAACTGAAATTCATTAAAGGGCTAGGCATATATGAAGGTGAGGAAGAGGGAGAAGCAATAGCCTGGAAGAGTTGAGTGGGTGAGCTGAGATTGTCAGATGAGCACTATATTTAAACCTATTGGTGGAATTTCCTGCCACCATGGGTTACGCTGTAGTGCAAAAGAAATTCTTGGCTCTTTGGAGCATTGCTGACCTTGCTCTGTTCAGCTGATGCTACTCTGAAGCAAAGGAACAGAAGTAACAGCAGAATGCAGTGATGGGATTAAAAATCTTGAAATAAGAAATGAATAGTTTTCTAAGAAATGCAAGTTACAGCCTTGAGGTCTGTTGAAGCATTAAGGGGGGAGCTTTGCCTACCTGTTGTGGAATTCACAAGTTAGATTTTTAAAAGAGAGTGGTTGTAGTAATACTGTCAAAGAATAAATGGTAAGTTATGGAGAAGAGGAACTCTATTTCTTTTGAAAGGAATTTTGAAATCTTTACAGACCTACTGTCTTGAAACAAAGGCCGATGTGACTATCTGTTGTAATGCTCAGAACTGAGCACTCCAAAAAGGTTTCTGCTGTCTTCAAGTCAGAGCAGCTTTTCAGTTTGTTTTTGAGTGCTTGATTATTTTCCTGCTGCTGCTTGAATTGCGTCTTTCATTTAGGTGCTACTGACATCAGATAAAGCTGCAGCCAACTTCTCGGACCGTTCCTTGTTAAAGAACCTTGGTCATTGGCTAGGAATGATTACACTGGCTAAAAATAAGCCCATCTTGCACACGGTGAGCTTCTGTCTTTGCAGACTTGTTTAGCACAAGCCAGGTTGTAGCCAGCTATTCAGGAAATTCTGTCACTTTTAGTCTTGTTCTTTGCGAAGTTCAAAATACAATTGCAGAGAATAGAGGTCATCTAAGACTCTTTGGTAACGTTTTTAATCAGGACAGTCAGTTAAGTTTTTGCTGAACTAACTGAATTAATTGGATGTTAAAATATGTGTCCGTAAGTTTTCGTTCAAAAAATAACTCCATACTTAGCTGCCTAAATTTAAGGGCTGTCTTGATTCAACCTTGCTATTATGTCCTATTAAAAAATGTAGAGTAGGATTGTTTTGCAGTGGTCATGCTGTTTTTCCTGCCTTCAAACTTTTCAATTGTTAATGGTGTTTTTCAGGATTTGGATGTGAAATCACTGCTTCTGGAAGCGTATGTTAAGGGACAGCAGGAATTGCTTTATGTAGTGCCATTTGTTGCCAAAGTCTTAGAATCCAGTGTCAGGAGTGTGGTAAGTGGCTTTGGATGTGCTGACAGTTACTGCTCAAGTGGCAAAACGAGTTGCAGGAGTGAATTAGCTTTCTCTGCAAAATTAAAACTGGTTTAACGTGCTGTTGGAAAAGAAAGGGGATGTGAAGAACCAAAAGTTGAAGGAGTTCTGTTTCAAGCGGAAGTACCTGGCTTGTGTATGTTTACAGTCTAAATAGCTGGTGTCTGTCTGTGGTATTCTCCGAACAAAACTCCATTGAGAAATAGAAGGGTGCAATTAAACGGATTCTAGAATTGATTTATTCTTTAATTGTTCCTTTTGCCCCTGAGCAGCTGTCTTGTCAGTTCTATTTGACATAAAACAAGGGATCTCTCGGGAGGAAAGTTCATTGGGCCAGAGGCACAATGTTCAAGTCTTGTAATTTTGCTTCCCGATCTAGTTCCATTTAAACAATGCTAAAATCAATCCTTGCTGCTGCTGTGCAAACCTCACTTTTCATGGCTGTGCATATTGCTGTTAGCATTTCACAACTTTTCTGGTTCATAAGTTGATCATTTGGGAAGTTTCTGTAATGCTGCTGCTCTTTTTTTTTTTTTTCTCTTGTAGGTGTTCAGGCCTCCAAATCCCTGGACAATGGCCATTATGAATGTTTTAGCTGAGCTGCATCAAGAACATGATCTAAAAGTAAAATTTCTTTTCTTTTTTTTCCATTTTTGTCCTTCTATATTTACTGAGCACCATTTTTTTTTCACATGCCAATCAAGACAGATACCATGTAAAACTACAGTTTACAGTTTAGTTGTCATGTAAAAGTAGTCATGGCGAGCATTAGCCATTGCTTGATTTGGTAGAACTTAGATGACACTCCACTGCTGTGAAGTCCACCTGCAGAATAGTTATTGCTAGTCACCACCAAAAGGCATGGGAGGAGAATGGGAAGCTTGGGAAGTGAGTGGCCAATAAATGTTTGTGTGGGTTTTTTTTGTTTGTTTGTTTGTTTGTTTGTTTTTTCCCTCTTTATGATACAACCTAAACTGGAATTGTCATGCAGTTGAATCTGAAGTTTGAGATTGAGGTGCTCTGCAAGAACCTTGCGCTAGACATCAATGAGCTGAAACCTGGGAGTCTCTTGAAAGATAAGGATCGATTGAAAAATCTGGATGAGCAGCTGTCTGCTCCAAAGAAGGATGTGAAACAGCCAGAAGAGCTGCCACCCATCACAACAACTAGTAAGTACTCTTCAAAGTGAGACCAGAGCCATGCCATGCCAGTGCTAATAAGACAGGAATAGTATGAAGTAATATAGCCTTCTGTAAGAGTTTTTAATGCTTAAAAGTGCTCAACTTTGCAATAGAACAAGGCACGTGGCCTTTGGAGATCAGGAAGGGAAAAGAAGCTATTCTGAGAATTAACTGTGTGTGCGCTGCTTGTGATTATCTCTTGGTAGGGCAGCAGAGTGGATGGTTAATGAGATATCAAGGTTTAAACTGTAATGAAAGAAACAGCTCTGCCTTGTCTGTGCTAGAAGGTAATGAAGACCGTTTGTTACAAAGGGAAAATGCCAAGTAAAAATTGGATGATGAGTTTAGGGGACTTAAAGTTTTGCAGTTGGACGATTCTTAACTATTTGTTGATTTGCATGAGAAGTACAGACCTGCATTATAATCAGCTGTGTTTCAGTGATTGTCAGCATAAACATTTGTGTTTTCTCTAGCTGCTTCTACAACTCCAGCTACCAGCACTACTTGTACAGCCACGGTTCCTCCACAGCCTCAGTACAGTTACCACGACATCAATGTCTACTCCTTAGGAGGGTTGGCCCCACACATTACTCTAAATCCAACGGTAAGTTTCAGGGTTGGTATGGTTGATTTCACATGTCCCCCGTCTAAAAATTATCAAATTAATAGTTTAATAAGCTGCATGTGCAACACAATGTTATTCCATGTGGATAAGCTGTGGCAGTATGTTTAAAAGTTGTCTGGGAAATGTGAATGCCAGATGGGATTCTAGTCTATTTTGTCTCTTCTGACTTACCTTTCCTAATTCTCCTGCAGATTCCGCTGTTTCAGGCCCACCCTCAGCTGAAACAGTGCGTGCGGCAGGCTATCGAGCGAGCAGTGCAAGAACTGGTCCATCCCGTGGTGGATCGCTCCATTAAGATTGCCATGACCACTTGTGAGCAGATCGTCAGGAAGGACTTTGCGCTGGATTCGGAGGAGTCCCGGATGCGTGTGGCCGCGCATCATATGATGCGGAACCTGACTGCTGGGATGGCCATGATAACCTGCAGGGAACCTTTGCTGATGAGCATAGCTACCAACTTGAAGAACAGCTTCGCTACTGCACTGAGGGTGAGAGTTCCACTGGTAAAGCTCATCTCCCATGTTATAGATCAGTAGACATTCAGCGTTAGCAGATGGGTTCTCCACAGCACGGACTTCTTGTCCATCAAAGTGCAGTAGTTTCTTTTGCAGTAGCCAGCGCTAATATAATGTGATGGCTGCAGTGTGTTGCGAATACAGCAGGACTTTCTTATTTTCATGGATAGTTGGTGAAGAAGAGGGAGAGGCTCCTGGGGTTTTTTTTTGTTTTTGTTTGTTTGTTTGTTTTTTGTTGCCTGATAAAAGTATTCAGTGCCGCTTTGTCTATATGTTTGACTGAAAGCTCTGCAATATGCAAGTTATTATTGTATACTCCATGCAAAGTGAATGCATTTCTAGGACTATCTCTTTTTAATGCTGGTGTTCTGGGGGTAGCAGTGCATATTTTAAGACTACGTCCAGTGAAAACTTACAGCTTTTGTTTGATTATTCTCACTTTCAATAGGCAGCTTCCCCACAGCAGAGGGACATGATGGAGCAAGCAGCTGCCCAGCTAGCGCAGGATAACTGCGAGCTTGCCTGCTGCTTTATTCAGAAGACAGCTGTGGAAAAGGCAGGCCCAGAAATGGATAAGAGGCTAGCGACTGTGAGTATGGGGCCGCTCTCTTTCCAAAAGCTTTATTGGTTCTGGCATGTGGGCTCAGTGTCAAAAGCTTAATGTGCTGTTTTCCAGGAATTTGAGCTCAGAAAACATGCTAGACAAGAGGGTCGTCGGTATTGTGATCCTGTTGTATTAACCTACCAGGCAGAACGGATGCCAGAACAGATCAGGTTGAAGGTGAGGGTATTAACAGAGTTTTATATTCTGGTGTTGCTTTTCTTCTCCCTACTGGTAATGAAAAGTCTGTGGTGCAGATTCAGATGAACAACTGTGTATTTTACATTTCTTGATTGACAGTGCATCTCCTCTTAGCTTGGTTAGTAGCAGACACATTAAAATCTTGTTTCCAAAATGAGTATTAGTCTTCTCAATTCCTCAAAAGACATTTTAAGAATATATATTTGTTTCCTTCTGTGCTGTTCATTTCACTGAAAGGTCACTAGGCAGTTTTGTCTTCTCCTTTGTATTTTGTTCCCTTTTAAACAGCATACCTGTGCTCTCAGCAGAAACCTTCTCATGTGTGTCAGAGAAGCAGAAAGTCTGTATTCAATACTTGGTTTCTGGCAATGTGAGGTGCAGTATATGGCAAAGCCTTTCTGTTCAGGCAGGTCTGTCAGGGAAGATAAGACCAGTGTAGAGAAACAGAATCCTAAACCGTTTTGTTTAAAACTGTGCTTAAGAATCCATTTAAGTTTGCATAGCTACCTTCTTTCGCAAGCTGCTTTCATTCCTCACTACCCTAGTGCTTAATGCTGAGGTTCCTGTCTTGCCCCTGCCCCTTCTTTATTGTAAAGGTTGGCGGTGTGGATCCCAAACAGCTGGCTGTTTACGAAGAGTTTGCTCGCAACGTCCCTGGCTTCTTACCTACCAATGATTTAACTCAGCCTACGGGATTCTTGGCTCAGCCCATGAAGGTACGGATTTCTGACCTAGGTTGGTGCAAGAATACTGTAAGTCCTCGTGGTGAAAGTTACAGAACTTGCCTCTTCTGCTAAAAGGAAGTAAGAATTTGGTGTTTGTAGTGCTTGGGAATACCACCTGAAAGATGTAGTGGTCTTTAAAAGTCAAATTGATGGCAATATAAAGCTGTTCTTACACCCTACCCTGTGTGAGACTTAACACCAAGATGATGAACAGGACTTTGGCTGTGCACTTGGTCTAAGGGCTACTGGTTATTTCCACAACTAACTTGCTCATAATACTTCTATGTTGCCTGCCTGAAATGCAAAGGATAGTGCAGAAAACTCTTTTTCTGGTGCTTTAAGTTCTGGAGCCGTCAAAGTCAATCAGTATTTGAGTTTCACAAACAGTTGACTCAGAAGTTGCTCACTCCCCCTTTCTGTTAAACAGCAAGCCTGGGCTACGGATGATGTAGCTCAGATCTACGACAAATGTATGACGGAACTGGAGCAGCACCTGCAGTCCATTCCCCACACACTGGCTATGAATCCTCAAGCTCAAGCTCTGCGCAGCCTCTTGGAGGCTGTGGTAGTGGCTCGTAACTCCCGTGATGCTATTGCTGCTCTGGGACTGCTGCAGAAGGTGAGTGTTGACAACTCTTCTCCAGTTTCAACTTACCTAGAAATAATTCTTTCTTACTCTTCTGGTTTGTGAGTCATCTTGGTGAGGATCACCTTTCCTCATGCATCTGGTGAAACCTACTTGGTGAGCAACAGGGAACACTTGCTGCCTTTTGAAATTTGGTCAGTAAAATGGGAAGAGAGCAGTGTTGTTCCCTTGGCATCGTACAGGCTCAGGCCAGGCTGTTGCAGGCAGTAGGTTTCTGTGGGACAAGTAGAGCTGTTGCACTCGAGTAGTTTCTGATTTTGGAGTGTTGTGAGGTGATGCAAGACACTTAAATTGTACTTATAAGGGGATGGTGTTGAGCTTAGTCCTGGTTCCTGGTGGCAAAGCCATGTTTTGCAATAACTGATACAGGTGTGCCAGTTAAAAGCACATGGGTGGGGAGTGTTACGGTGACCTCTGACTGACCTAACGTAAATGACTATAGGGTCAAGTGATGGGTTGGGAGTGGGGAAAATGTTTGGGAAGCAGCAAGGGAATGAAGTGCCTGCCCTGGGGTAAGAGCAGTGACAGAGCAGGAGTAAGGGAATGCTTCAAGGCAGGTGTTCTATTCTTAACTGATAGCACAGCTGTCCTAACTGATTCCTACTGATCTTTGTCTTGAGAACTTGAGAATTTGAGAAGCTGATCTTTGACATGGTGTGTTAATCTTTCCTGTGGTGTTTCCTGTGGTGTTTTCTTTTTGAGTCATACGCAGAATTGCCCTTGAAAAGGCACTGACTTCTAGAAGCTACAGTGCAAAGTGAGGCAGGCTTTCATGCTATTTGGTGCATGTGTGTATATAAAACCAATGGGCTGGAGAGATCGTAGGCTTGTTGATGGTCGGAGAGCTGTGGACAGCCGATACCTGGGTGGTATTATAATAGCTGGGAAAATCTCGTGTTATTTTACCAGCAGGGCCAGCATGGTGATCAAACTGTGTATGTTTGTTTTGTTTGTTTGTTTTTTTGTTCTGTTGTTGGAGTGGCTGCCAGGTCTTCTGGTGGTAGCTGATTCAGTTTGTGAAAGACTTGGAAGAGGACTTGTTTTTCCTCTGCTAATAAGTTTTATCTATTCTAGGCTGTTGAGGGCTTGCTGGATGCCACGAGCGGGGCGGATGCCGACCTCCTGCTTCGTTATCGTGAGTGTCATCTGCTGGTGCTGAAAGCTCTGCAAGATGGCCGTGCTTATGGGTCTCCGTGGTGTAACAAACAAATTACCAGGTCAGTTATGAGCCTATGGGTAATCTGATGTCTCTTTGCTCACCTACTGGCAATTACTTCGTTATTCCAAATCACTTGGCTTAGTATTTTACACTGCTGCATCATTGAATTTGGGCAGGTCAAAAGTAGCTATTTTCATGTTAAAAGTAATTAGACCCTCTGATATTGCCATTTCATTCTGGAATAAGATAGTAAACTTGAATGGAATAAAGCATTAATATGCTTTGAGTTTCTGTTTTTTTAGAGAGGATCTTTCTGCTTACTGTCACAAATATAAGAACTACTTTAACTGGACAGTTGTGTGACCTAGTCCTTGGAAGAGAGGCTTCTTATTCTGAGAAATCTGAAGCTCTTGAAGGGCTGCTGTGACCAGTGCTGTAGGGCACCAACTGCTCAACTTCCAGCGTAACCTTAGAGAGTGCTTCAGAAGTTTCTGTTGGAGCAAAATTGGTTGTGCGGTTTTTAAAGTGTTCAGTACATATGAAAAGAAGTCCAATTCTTCCAGGTGCCTGATTGAGTGCAGAGATGAGTACAAGTACAACGTGGAAGCAGTGGAGTTGCTAATCCGCAATCACCTCGTTAACATGCAGCAGTATGATCTTCACTTGGCTCAGGTAAAGAGAACCTCCTCTTTTGGAGGAAAAAAGTTGTGTATGCAGTTGAGCTTAAGTTTTATACTTGAATTTCATAACCTTGATTGCCTCTTTCATGTTGGCAGTCAATGGAGAATGGCTTGAACTACATGGCAGTGGCATTTGCCATGCAGTTGGTAAAGATCCTCTTGGTGGATGAGAGAAGTGTTGCCCACGTAACAGAGGCAGATCTGTTTCACACCATTGAGACGCTCATGAGGATTAATGCTCACTCCAGAGGAAATGCCCCAGAAGGGTGAGATTAAAAATCTGTGTAATGTAGTACTTTCAAACCATAAATGATGATATTGGAGATGATTTATGATTGATGTGATAGTGTGTGATGTACAGCGTTGAGCTTCCTGTAGGGCTGCTGTCCTATGTTAGATAACTGTTCTCTTGTTCTGATGTCGCTGTCATGTAACTGCTTTGATTTTATGTCAAGTTGTGTGCAGTGTGCTTAGAGGCAGCTGCAGCAT
Source organism: Crypturellus soui (assembly GCA_032275445.1). Lineage (NCBI taxonomy): Eukaryota > Metazoa > Chordata > Aves > Tinamiformes > Tinamidae > Crypturellus > Crypturellus soui. The sequence continues at coordinate 1,631,870 of JAUBNY010001191.1, forward strand.
GGCTTTGAACAGAGTGCTTCAGCAGGAAGCTATGCTCTAAAATACCGTGGTGTTGTGAAAAACTCACCTGAATTCCTGATTTATCTTAAATTTAGACAGTGTTCTTATCTATTTAAATCTTAAATATAAATGTTATTAATGTATGTAGGCTAACCCAAGTGATCGATCAGATTAGACAATCCCGTCTTGCTTCAGACAGTTTACTTTGGTAGATAGCCGTTTTGTAGATTCTAAATCTCACTTGGTTTGTTGGCCCATCAGCAGTGACTTTGGTGGAAAATACTGTGGGAATATCTGTGGGGCTTGAGGTTGCTGCTTGTGAGGTGGAAGCTACTGGGCCTGAGGACCATGAATAGAAGCTTGGAGAACTCTTGTCTTTTGTGAGAGCTGGCGGCAACAGGCTAGTGGTGGTGGCAGTAGCTGCTGTCATGGCCACTAACTGCTAGTGAGAGGTGCAAAGCTGAGATCATGGTCTTAGCAGCTGATGTAGATGGACTGTCCTTGCTGTGTCTAACCCAACTCTATGGTCTCTTGCCTTAGATTACCCCAGTTGATGGAAGTGGTCCGATCAAACTATGAAGCCATGATTGACCGTGCTCATGGAGGTCCCAATTTCATGATGCATTCTGGAATATCCCAAGCCTCTGAGTATGATGATCCACCAGGTCTGAGGGAGAAGGCAGAATATCTCCTGAGGGAATGGGTGAACCTCTACCATTCAGCCGCAGCAGGCCGTGACAGTACCAAAGCTTTCTCTGCGTTTGTTGGACAGGTAGAGCTTTTGGAAAGAAAGGTGCTTTTTATTCAACATAAGTAGGGTGTGATGCCCTCCATTTTAAAGCAGTGTTATAACCAGTGTTAGACATCCTTTTGAAACTTTTTCAGTTGTATGAGTTGTCTATTAAAACTCTCTCTTTTACTTTGGGGCAGTAAAAAGCTCTATAGAAACTTGTACCCTTCAGCAAATAGTGTGCTGCTTCAAACACAGTAGCAACAAGCTGGGTGGGTTGTTTTTTTTTTTTTTTTTTTTTTTTTGTGTGGTTTTTTTTTTTTTTTTTTTGCTATAAATCTGGTGGGAAAACTTCAGTTGAGGTAGTAACAGGGAATAGTTCTCTCAAGCTCTATATAATGAAGCTTGGCTCATGTTACTCCCCATCAATAACAGAAGCCTCAGAGCCCGCAGAAATAAATTGCCAAGAGGTAGAGATGCAGGTGGATTGTTTCAGGCCTTTTTTTTTTTTTTTTTTTTTTTTTTTTAATTGGAATGACTATTGAGTGAGGGAGAACTTCCAGCTTTGTTAGCTAGAGTCCAAATTCAAACAGCTAAACCAGCCTGATGTTTCACTCGGGCACAGTGAGTGAAACGATGTGATGAACAGCACGTGTCTCATCCAGGAGAGATTGAGAGGGGAAATACACCCAGTAACCCACTGTGGTACCAACTAACTAAGCCTAGTACTGGCTAGCTATATCATATTCGCAGTCATCTTGTTGAAAGTGTTTCAGGTCAGTTCCTTGACCACAAGGAAACCCCAGTTTAGTCTGTGTGATGCTGTCTTTCAAATTCAGTGCTACTACCCCAGCAGTGCTCCAGAGCTTGCAGCTGCCACCTGACAGCAGTTAAGCTGCAAATCCAACTAAGATTGGATGCCTCACTGCTATGGAAGCTCCCGAGACAGAAATGGAGAGCCCTGATTGGGGAGAACTTCTGCTTTTCGTTTTTTCAAGCTCCCAGTAAAGAGTCGGTGGTGTTTAGAAACATCCAAGTTAATTCTCTTTATATCCGTCTTGCTTTGGACACATGAATAGATAAGAGAAACTCTTGCTGACAAGCTCAGTATGGGCTTTATATAGTCTTGATATTAACTGCAGATAATGGTGCAGAATAGCTGTTGAACCGCTGGGCTCTGGCAGGTGACCTTGTTCTTCATTCTGCACCTTAAAAGGTGCTTATAGAGCGTACTTTAGTATGGCATGCTCATTACCTCGGAATGTCCTTTACTTGACTGTCAAACTTGCTCACCTTGAAGTACTTTATCAAATTTGAGATAACTGAAATAAATGTCTGTGTATATGTAATATGTATATAACTTTTTCCTTACAGGCTACACGTGAGATATTTTATAGGAGCATTTTTTTTTTTTAATTTCTGCATTTTGAGATTTTAATACTAGATTCAGAGTGCCTTTATTCTGGGCTGCTTTTATTCAGAAGAGTTGCTTTCCTGTAATTCTTAGGACAAGGAGGAGTGTGGGACTAAAAGGCGCATCTGTGGCTTCCCTTTTTTTAAAAGCTACTCCTGAAGTGCTAAAGAGTGCTCCAAGAGTTAATGGTGATGCCATTTATGTAGCTTTGTGTTTAGGTGATGGGAATTTTCGAGCAAGATTTGTTATCCAAAAGCAAGAGATTTCCTGCAGTGTAGCTTTAGATTCAGTTGGGCTTTAATATTGTGGCCATAGATAAAATGAGGTTTCATTCGCATTTGCTTATTTAGAAACAAAGCAAAACAAAACAGAACTGCTTTCCCAGCAGCCCCAGGCTTGCTTTGCGCGCTCTCCTCTTGTGAGGAGAATCAACTCTTCTAATGCATCTTGCTTCTGCAGAAGATGCTGCAAAGATTATTTGCAAAGCAGCTTTCTAAAGTGAGCAGAAACTTCTCTTCCCATAGCTCATGTGCGCTCTGTGGGCTCCCGAAGGCCTGACAGTTTTGTTGGTGCAAGGTCAAGTGCACGTAGCAGAGCGTGCTGGCTGCCCATATCTGTTCAGGGAGTGCTCAGAGAATTGTGCCAGGCAAAGGGGATGCTTTGTGAAGTGCTCATTTTGAAGCAAATTGTAAAAAGAACTTTTCATATTTGCAGTTCTGAGGGCTTTTCCTTTCCCTAACAGATGCACCAGCAAGGAATCCTGAAAACAGATGACCTGATTACTCGATTTTTTCGTCTTTGCACTGAAATGTGTGTCGAAATCAGCTATCGGGCTCAGGCTGAGCAACAGCACAACCCTGCAGCCAACCCCACTATGATCCGAGCCAAGTGCTACCACAATCTGGATGCTTTTGTGCGACTTATTGCACTGCTAGTGAAGCATTCGGGGGAGGCAACCAACACAGTAACGAAGATCAACCTCCTGAACAAGGTTGGGAACTTCAGGCATTGTATTTAACGTGCACAACTGGGTGCATCTCTGTTTATCTTTGTGAAATACAAACCTTAATGCAGGCTACAGCTAAAGCATCATATATTCAAGACCAATTCATTCAAGCCCTTATAAACTGAGCGTCTGCCTTGATTTAGTGAGAGCCTATAGCCTTAATTTCTGCCTTATGACTGAGTACTACTTAAGGCTCTTCAGCATTGCTCTAGGTTGTTGTGACAGGCCTGTAGGACAAGGAGAGCAAGGTGTAGTGGTGGCGGTGGGATTTGATGCAGACTAGAATCTTAATTTACAGTCAACTACTTTACAGTTGCCAAAACTTCCAGCTCTTACTAGAAGCTACTACTTTTTTTTCCTTTGGCTAAAATGTTATCTCTGGTCAGATATGTGAAGTAATCCTTGCCTATTGAAATGTGTTAATTTCTTTAGGTTCTTGGTATTGTGGTGGGAGTCCTTCTGCAGGACCATGATGTCCGGCAGAGTGAATTTCAGCAGCTTCCTTACCATCGCATTTTCATCATGTTGCTGTTAGAACTAAACGCTCCTGAGCATGTGCTGGAGACCATCAACTTCCAGACCCTCACAGCCTTCTGGTAGGTATTTAAGATTGGCCTCCACGCTCAGCTTTTCTTGAGAGCAAGGGTTTTGTCTAAAAGCTATCTGACTGTTCATGGTGGCTTAATCACATTTAGAATAACTGGTTCTAATGTAGATTGTCCACTTGCTTGTGTTAAGATCACTGGTAAAAAGGAGGTGCTGAAATGCCTTGCTTCTAGGGCTGTGTGTGTTTTGCCTCAGTATTATGGAAAGCAGTCTTATTGCTGTGCACTTTTAACCTGCTCTAACTTTTCTTTCAGTAACACATTTCACATCCTGAGGCCTACAAAAGCTCCAGGCTTTGTTTATGCCTGGCTGGAACTGATCTCCCATCGGATATTTATTGCAAGAATGCTGGCACATACACCACAGCAGAAGGTGTGGCTGCAGTTTATCTTTCCTAAATTAAAAAGAAAAAAAACTCTCGCAGAAGGGTGGTGCTGTGGTGTGATGCTATTCCACATCTCTCAACGTGCGCTAGTAGCATGGCTGTCCTGTTTGTGTTGCCTTTCATATTCACAGTAACCTAACTGCATGGAGGAGAGGCTTTGTGGCTACTGAGGAGGGGGTGGCTGGAGGTTAATAAACCTACTATAATCAACCCGTTTGCTGTTGTCAAAGTCGTAGGGCTGTAGTGTAGACTGAATCCCTGCCACCTCAGTATGGCCTGCTTAATGTTCTGAACACACCTGTAGCGTGTGATAAGCAACCAAAGCCCTTGAAACTGGAGATGTGCTGCTAAAACTAGCAGTAGAATTTAACTCTTGATTAGATTTAGATGGAGACTGCTCTAGTGATGGTTTTAAACTTAAGACAACGCTTCCCTACATATTGTTCACCTGCTGTTTTTTTTTTCTTCTTGACAGGGTTGGCCTATGTATGCCCAGTTACTGATTGATCTTTTCAAATACTTGGCTCCTTTTCTTAGAAATGTGGAACTCACCAAACCTATGCAAATTCTTTACAAGGTAAAAAAAAAAAAAAAAAAAAAAAGTACACGTGATCTAACAGATACTCTTTCTAGCAGAACTCCTCTGAAAGCAGAAGTGACTTGAAGTGACAAAACTTAGTCTCGTAGAGAATGATTTCTCTCACAGTCTGTTTCTGTATGTTAGAATTAAATGCAAGTCTGTCAGACAGAGACGGACTCTATCTTACTAGATTAATTTCTTCACTTTAGCCTTAATCGTGACAAGGAAGGATATTTTTGTATGTTCTTGGATAGTTTCAGCAGGAACAGTCAAGAGTGTCTTTATTTTATAGCCACTTTTTTCTTCCTCCTTTGCAGGGTACCTTGCGAGTGTTGCTGGTCTTGTTGCATGATTTCCCAGAATTTCTTTGTGACTACCACTATGGGTTCTGTGATGTGATCCCCCCTAACTGTATCCAGCTAAGGAACCTTATCCTGAGTGCCTTCCCACGGAACATGCGGCTTCCAGACCCTTTCACCCCCAACCTGAAGGTAGGACTTCTGGTAACAGGAGAGACGGACCGTTCTGATTCCAGGCCCTTGCATACTGGAGAGAGACTTGAAAGCATTAATATAATCTGACTAAATCTTTGGGCACGTACCAGTCTCGTAATTGTGGCGTGATTGCTGCAGAGAAAACTTTCTCATGCTTCTCTAATGTCATCCTATACTTCCTAATTGCATGAACTGTGCATGAACTGACAGAAGTGAGGCTGTAGTACTCGCTTCTTATTAAGACTGAAGGCGACTGTTCTTCACTTGGGCAGGTGTTTGTAAAACTACCAAACTGGAAGTTTCTATTGGGAGATGGTGACTGAACTCCCCTATGGCTTCTCTCAAGTTCCCTGTTTTTTACCCTTAATTTTTTTTGAACAGTACTTACCTACCACAGTGTGCACATAAACTCTCCTCTCTTAAAACATGAAAAAAGAAGTTACTGTTTCCTCTTTATTCCTGGTAGGAAAAAGCTCCCAACAGCAGTAGTTGATGTAATATCACTTGCAGATTCGCTTTTGCACTTTGCTCCTTTCAGATTACTAGTTACTTACTGTTTAGTTGCCTGGGTTTTCTCTTGACAGGTGGACATGCTGAGTGAGATTAATATCGCTCCACGGATCCTTACGAATTTCACTGGAGTAATGCCACCTCAGTTCAAGAAAGATTTGGATTCCTATCTCAAAACCCGTTCTCCTGTCACTTTCTTGTCTGACTTGCGCAGCAACCTGCAGGTGAGAGGCTGGTTTCTGAGGGTGCTGAATACAAATAGTCAGAGACAAATGCTCTTATTGACCGAGTCAGCCTCCTTTCTTGCAGGAAGCATGTGGGTGTAAAGTAAACACATATTCTAGACAGTAGGAAAGACTCTGAAAATGTACCCTTCTTTGAAACAAACCCTTCTTTTGCCCTCCTTACTGAGTGCAGAAGCTGTCAGGTCTTTCAGTGCTTTTCAGGTCCCTTTGGGTGTATTCACAGTGTTTCAAAATGGCAAATGCCAAATTGAATTTACAGGCTAAATGTGTTGCCTTCTGCACAGTCAAGAAGATAACAGAATGCAGCGTTCTACAAATGCTGCAGAATGAACGTAAACTATTAAAGCTGCTTTTGCCTTTGCCATTAGGTGTCAAATGAACCTGGCAACCGCTACAATATCCAGCTGATAAATGCACTGGTGCTCTACGTCGGTACTCAAGCTATTGCGCACATTCACAACAAGGGCAGCACGCCCTCCATGAGCACCATCACCCACTCGGCTCACATGGACATCTTCCAGAATTTGGCTGTAGACCTGGACACTGAAGGTGAGCTGGAAGCACTTTTAGGACATGGAGTGTTTCAATCACTTGTTTATTAGCAGATTGAGCTATGAGGAGTACAGAAGATGTTTTATGTAGTGAATCCCTATTAAGTAATGCTATATTAGAATATTAAACTCTGAGTACAAGAGAAAAATTAAAACCAAATGTTTAAGATATGCAAAGGAATGAGTCATGAGTTTAATGAAGAGAAATCCAAATCTTATTGCCCCATCAATTTTGCTAGATGCTTTTTCATATCTTGTTTCCACTTACGTTTTGTGCAGCTGTATAGAACAGAACCTTAAGCGGTGCTGCTTGTTTCTTTATTTCTATTTTGTGTGGTAAGGGCAACCAGATGAACTGTACTGTTCCTCTTCTGCAGGTCGGTACCTTTTCTTGAACGCAATTGCCAATCAGCTGCGCTATCCCAACAGTCACACACACTACTTCAGCTGTACCATGCTCTACCTGTTTGCTGAGGCCAACACAGAGGCTATCCAGGAGCAGATCACTAGGTGAGAGGCGGGGAGGGCATCTAACTTGAGTGTGTTCAGCTTCTCTTTCTTCCTTTCTGTAATTTGGCCTTGAGCTCTAACTGTGTTTGCTTTTGAACTTCAGGGTTCTCTTGGAACGACTGATTGTAAATAGGCCTCATCCCTGGGGTCTCCTTATTACTTTCATTGAGCTGATAAAAAATCCAGCGTTTAAGTTCTGGAACCATGAATTTGTTCACTGTGCTCCAGAGATTGAAAAGTGAGTATACTTTAACTACTAAATCACTAGAGCTTTGTAATGGAGGTGTCAATTGCTGTAGTAAACCTCGGGGCAAAATACTGAGTGATCTCTTGAAGTCCAGGAACTGACTGCTATTTTTGCTTTGTCCGTTTGGCTGTGTGTATGTTTTGTTCCCATATCACTTGCTTTCTGGTACTATTTTATGAAAGTTAGTGCCTGTCCTTGTGCATGAGAAGGGTGGCTTTGGAAAATCCCACGCAGAGCTGCCGTCTTGCAGCACTGACTGCGTAGCCAGGTGGGCTCACACCGCTGCTGCTGCGGTAGCACCTGATGAAGTCAAATCTGCTGTCCAGGAAGTGATCTGTCTGTGCCAGCAAATCCCCTAAAACTGGGAGAGCTTTTGTTCCATGGTGAAGTTTTATGGCATCTCTGTGGCTTCCTTGTGGGAACTGAGCTGAAGTCAGCATGCTTCTGCAATGAAGTATCCCACCAAAGGAGCCTGGCCCCTTCACCCCGCACAGGCCTTGCCAGTTCACGAGTCTTTGGGCGTTTGACCCAGCGCATTGGCCTCACGGTGGGGCTGCAGCCCACGCACCTAATGTCGCTTTGCTCCTGTGCCCAGGCTGTTCCAGTCGGTTGCGCAGTGCTGCATGGGGCAGAAGCAGGCCCAGCAAGTCATGGAAGGGACCGGTGCCAGTTAGAGGAGCTGCACGTGGTGCTGTGAACGGGCCAGCCTGGAGCTCCCCGGCCCGTCGACCAGCAGAAGAATCCGTAAGGCTCTTCCTGACCTTCCCAGCCCCCTGATTGGTACCTGCAACAGACCTGGGGTGAAAGTCTGTGCGGGCACGTTCCAAAGTTTGAAACAAATTTTTTTTTTGACTTTTGGCCAAAATGCAGAAGATGCTGTGAATATCATTTTGAACTAGTGTAAATACAAGGAACAGAAACGTTTGTCTGGACTTTTGGGTTTGTGCAAACTGTGTAAAGGCAGGTGGGTAACTGGTGCCTGTCCAGCTTGTAATAAAGGGGCAGCTGCTGATGCCAAGCACTTGTCTGGGGCAGACCTCCTTGTCCTGACATTCCCAGACTCCCAAAGAATATTGAAAAGCCAGTTATAATATTATGTAACTTATTTTTTCTTTATGTGGATGGGGGACCTTTAAATCAGTAAGTTGTACAAAAAAAAAAAAAAAGGTGGATGCATTTGGAAGATGGGAATACTATGGATTAGGGAGGGGGGGAGGAAGGGATTAAGGTCCTCCCCACCTGGAATGCTGACAGACAGCAAGGGGGGCAGCAGTCAGAGAGGCCTCTCCTGTTGGAGAAGATTCACCTCAGGCCCTTCGGGAGAGGGTCGGCTGCTTTTAGTAAAGAAACCAGAGACCAGGCCTTTAGCTTTTGTTTTTTTTTTTTTTCTTTCTGTTTTTTTTTGCTCTTTTTCCTGACACTTGTTAATTTTGGAGTGGGGATTAAACCTAGATTTTTTTTCCCCTCAATGGCCACACAGTATAAGTTTGTATAAAAAAAAAAAGAAGAAAAAAAAAAAAGGACCAATACAGCCCATTTTGTAAGGATTTTGAATGTTTTGTAAAGTATTGGTCCATGTGTTGTATTTTGTAGCCTTTCTAGTTCTTGGGCTTTAGTTCTCCCACTTCTTGTATGTATGCATACTGTAGTTACACATTAAAGTCATGACATGCAGCACGTGCCGCTGTGCTTATTCTCTGCAGCCCCATCCTGCTTGGCCAGGTGCTGGCTTTTTTCAAAGTCTGTTCCACCCAGCCAGCTCTGCAGTTTTTCAGTGTTTTAGGCACTGTCTCTTAGTAACAGAGCTTGTTTTGCAGCATGAGGTCTGAGAGAAGAAGTTTAGTTTGAGTCCTTTCCTTTTGAATTTCATACAGCTTCTTGGGGAGGGAAATACTTCAGTTGGAGGTTCAAAAGCAGAGTTTTTGAGTGTTGTGTTAGAGAGATGTTCCTCTTCCTACACTGTACTTGGAATGGAGGGATCCAGAGAATCCATAGTAGTGCAGCTTCATTTCTTGGGACTTGCTCCCTATTACACTTTCTTCAGTGAATCTTGGCAAGTTTGCTCGTTAGCTGTAATGAGGCTGGGTGGCTTTAGCATTGCTGATGCTGCAAATTGGTTTAACGTGTGCCTTACAGTCTAATAGTAGGGAAGAAGAGCCCCACTGCTTTTTTGTTAGAAAAAAACAATTCTAGTTTAAGTTCAGTTGACTGCTATGGTGTGGGTAGGGACCCCACCGGAAGGCTTCGCCTTCGCCCTGCAGAGCATAAACAGGACCTAGGAGAGCACCAAGGCAGTGGCCTGTGGCTCAAGGGGAATTTTCCATCTGCCTCCAGCCAGTGCTCTGTCAATCCCCCCATCTAAAGGGAGCTTTTGCCAAGTTGTGCAGTCAGCAGTACTGCCCAAGTGGAGCCTTTCAAGTAAGGATTTTTAGCTTTGGATGCTGAAACTCTTACTTGTCCACTTTCATCTGGACTAGGCTACAGGGGACCCCTCTGCAATCAGCCTTTCTAGTCTAGATTTTTGAGGTGTCCTTGATGTTTAAATCCAGCCAACCCCAGGCAAAGCTTATTGACCATGAAGTAGTGTGCCTTAATGAGCCCTGATGCTGATTGCGCTGAGGGTTCAAGGTGTCCTGGCCCTTCTGTCTGGAGCTGCTTCCTTCGAGCCTCAGGAGCAGTGAGGGTGGGGATAGAGGCTTGAAATCTGCCAGCCTTCTGGAGAAGAGCCACCCTCTGCAGAAGAGAGAAGGGGAATGGAGCCTAGGTAATGTAAAAAAAACACTGCTCTCCCAGCACCGCAGTTAGAGCTGTGGCTGACCTTTTATACAAGTGAATAGCCTTGGTTTTGCTTGTTCCCAATACTTCCTCTCTGCAACAGTATCAGGAAAGCTCTAGTTTTTAGATAGGACTTTGTACCCTGTGGAAGTGGACAGCACTGGCTGCATACAAATTTCTGATTTTATTAAACATAGCCCGGTCTGTAAACCTTCACTGTTTTTTTTCATACAGAAACTGCTGAAGGTAAAATATTAGCCCAGCTAAACACAATGCAGAGCAAATCCTCATGTCAGGAAAGAACTGTAGAAGGTATATCCCATGCTTAGCTGCAGAGCTGTCACAGAGCTATCGTTCAGACAGTGTGAGGCTTGAGAGATCCCGGGGTGCTCCGGAGACGGCTCCCATAGGCTTTCACAGAGCCAAGAGGAACCTTCTTGCTGTGTGACCCGTGTGGAGAGCAGACGAGTGCCTGGCGTCCGCCTCCTGCCCTGCTGCTGGTGTGCAGTCCAACATGCCCAGCTGCTGGAGCTTTGCTCGGCAAATGTGAGTTACATCCGGAATCTGCCCCTGCTCAGCTCAATGAGAACCGCTCTGCCTTAAATCACTGATGCCAAGCGAGGGAATGTGCTTGTCATAATGCCAACATCTGTCTGGCTTCTGCAAGCAAATAGGAGGAGACCTGAGTTCTTCAGAGGAGGGTTGTGCTCCAGACCTCTGTGTAACCTCCCTCTCCCTTCAAACTACTACTCTGCCATAACTGTTTAAGGATTTTCTTTATACAGAGGTAGATAAGCCAGGTGCAAAGTGAGGGACAAGTAGGCACAAATGTCTTCTTGCTTCATTTCGTGCTGCAGTACAAGTGGCCAAAGGCCCTTTCTGGGTTCATCTCCAGGCAGGAGACTCACAGGGCTGTTGGTCGTTTCTACTGTACGAGCTCCAGGAGCCGATGCAGGATCCTCTTTTGGCCATAGCGCACATGCAAGGCTTGCTGCTCCCTGCGGCTCAGTCCCTCAAAAGCCTCCTTGTTGTTTAGCAAGTCCTGATCTGCCTTCAAGTCTGAGCTGTAAGACTCCAGGGTCAGCAGCACGCTGTCGCAAAGGAGCTTCTTGCAAGGGCTTTTCAGTCTGGAGAGAGCTTCATTAGAAAGAGGAGAACTCTCCTCCTCATCAGTGTCATCTTCCCAGCCATTCTGCTCCTTATACTCCTGGAATTCTTCTTGGGACATGCACAGCACCTGTAATCGCCCAGGCAAGGAGACAAGTCAGTGGCTGTGTGAGTGTGTTGGGATTTGCTCCCTAGAGGAGCAGGTCTTGAGGCTGTGTGGAACAAGGGAGGTAGGAGTGCTCAGCTGCAGCTGTGAGGAGTCATCCAAATCTCAGCTACACAAGTAACTTGTGGGGCAGGAGGAGGTTGGAATGGCAAACCTGGGTGTTGGAAACAGCCTTAATCCCCTCTGCAACCTCTAAAAGTACAAAAACTCCAGAATGACAGTAGCCCTGAGGCCATTCAAGACCAGCATGTAAGTGTGGTTGGCTGGCTAGCTAGTTCAGGCAGAAAGTAATGCAGTACCTGGGGTGTCGAGGGGCTGGACAGTCCCCTCCCCTATCACTTCTCATGCAGAACAGCTACTACCAAACTGCCTTTATAGGCTGGTCTCCCTCAACTTGTAGCACAGCTGTGCTAACCAGCACACAGCTCCTCAGGGTTATTCCTGTCCTGTGGCTCTTAATGGCTCGGCACTGCTCACCTTCAGCGTCACAGACAGCTCCTCCTCTGTCAGCACCTCATCCCAGCCGAGCACGAAGGCACCTTCCTCCCCAACCATTTCCAGCTGGCACAGGAAGTCCCACTGCTCTGACACCAGTTTCTGCTCTGCTTCACTCTTGGCACCTGTTTTGAAGACAGGAGCACATCCATGAACCCTGCCCAGCTTCCCTGGGATGAAGCATCTTAAATGCTAGGGGAGGATCTCCTTTCCCCTTCCCACTTGAGCCCTGTTAATTAAACCCCTCTTGAACATCCTACCACAGTGACAAGTGCCACTCACGCTGCAGTGCTGCTCTGCGCACTGTCACCATCTGGATGTCAGCTGTGTCATTGGTGTTGCCAGGGTAGGGCTCTGCAAAGCCGTACATGTGCAGGAGCTGCCAGTTGGCCAACTGGCCATACGTGTTGAAGATCTCTTGCCCTTTGCTGATGGGTTTTGTAGTGACCATCCGCAAGCACTTCTGCAAGCAGAGAGGGAAGAAGCTCTAGGAAAGGTTGAGCGATCCTGCCAGTTGCTGGAGGAGGAGGCGGAGGCTGCTGCTTGGGGCTGCTGGGCCTTATACTGATTTGGGCACATGGCACCCTTCATCTGTCACCGCAGTGAAAAGCTAACAGTACTTCTGCATTCATATAAGTTAGCAAGAGGAGAAACAAGGCTCAAGGGTAGTGCTGCAGCACAGGCACCTTCTGGGAACCTCAGATGGCCCAAATAAACTGAACAAAGGGCAAAGGCAGAGGTGTAACAGCTTCCTCCTCCTGTGCCCTAGGCCTCCTTGCTGCTGCCCCCGGGGACCTTGGGCCGCCCTGGCTTCGAGCAGGGCGAGAGCTGCTCTGCTGCAGCTGTCCCCACAGCTGGGCTGCCCCGCGTAGCAGGCCCCGGCACTCACCGGTGTGTACTCAAGGTTGGCGTTGTGGTTGGCCACGTGGTTCAGGATGTCTGCTACTGGCACCATCATGGGAGGGTTGGGACCTTTCTCATCTTCATCCTCTTCCTCCAGAGGCTCCTGAAAGCTAATGCAAGGGAGGGGAAAACAAATCCGTTCGCACCCTGCAGTGCTGAGGAGGCTGCAGGATGCAAGAACCTAAGTAAGAGCCTGGGATTGTCTCGCAGGCTCCGGAGTTACCCCCTGTCCTTCATGAGCCTGAGCTGTGGTCCATGCCCCTTCCCATCTCACCTGTAGGCCATGACAAATGCCACCAGTTCCTTGTACAGCTCCAGCGTGTGCACCTTGGGGTCAAAGATGTCAGGGTGGGACTGCATGAAGGGCAGGATGATGGAGCTGTACTCCAGCTGGATGTTGACAAGGTCCTTGTCTACTGCTTCTGGGATGCCTGTGCCCTGCAGGAGCCTCCTCCGCTCCTCTTCAGGCCTAGTGCGAGAGCAGAGTGTGCTTCTCTGCTCAGGGGTCTGTAATTCCTCCCTGCGAGGCTGCGGGCAGCTCTGCTTGTTCCTGTTCTCCCAGTCTTGCTGTAGCCAGCAGCAAGCCTGGGTCCAGCCTGCGAGGGCAGAGGGAACCAGTACCACCCCTCCTAGCCCCCATGCCAGCAGTGTTGCCCTGTTTCCCTCATCCCTGGATGAAGCCTGGATTCTGCTGCCCCCTTCGCCTGCTCTGTGAAGCAGCTCCCATTCGCGTTACCAGAACATGGGGTGATCCAAGCTCCTGAAGTCCGGCCAGAGCGCGAAGTAGGGCCGCCAGCGGGAGCTGCTGCTTGTGTACTCGTGCAGCAGGGCCAGCAGCAGCGGCACCCAGCCCGACGGGCTCTGCAGCGACTCCCGTGCTGGGGAACCAAAGGCGACAGAGCAGGCTTCAACGTGCGCTCGCTGAGCCCATTTGCAACCCCTTTCCGTAAGAATTTTCCAAAAGGAAAAACACCCCTGATGCACAGCCTTAAGTAATCTAAGCAGGTCTGGGGTCGGGCTGGAGCTTAAACAGAACCAGCAGGGTCTGTGACCTGGAGCTGCTCCAGCCTCTGCTCCCCTGCAGCAGCCTGGGGCCCAGAACCATCCCCTTGTGCCTTCCCTGCTGCTCCCGAGCTGCTGCAGTGCCCTGCGCAGAGCGGGAGCACTCCCTGGCCTTGCCCCCCGCTATTCCTATTGCCGTGAACGGAAACGGGCCCGGGTGTCGGGGGGGCCGGGGCGGGCCGCCGCGGCGCTCACCTTCCCGCAGGAGGCCGCGGATGGCGCACGTGTCCTGCGAGAGCAGCGCGGCGCGCGGCACGCGCAGCAGCTCCTCTCCCGCGCGCAGCTCCTGCGCCGCCAGCAGCCCGTAGGCGGCCGCGGTGCCCTCCCTGCTCACGCGCACCTGGGGCGAGAGGGGCCGTGAGGAGCGCGCGGCC
>JAUBNY010001194.1:0-35500 GCA_032275445.1 Crypturellus soui
ACATTCTCTACATTGAAGGCAATCAAAGCTGCACCACTGAGTAAACCTAACTTTACAGAATTTCTAGCTTTAGAACCCAAGGGGTCTGTACTGACAATGCTGACCTCCTACCTATGACTGAAAAATGGGCATAAAATACAAAATTAGCAAAAATAATAGGTATTAAAAGATTAGCTAATGATCTATACATTCTCCATGAATGCAATTTTCTTGTTACTTCTCCATTATTCTCAATACATCTTAAAATGTTTTAGACACTTTAATCAACATAGAACTAGGAAATTGGGATACATTCACAATTTGGCCTAGTGATTTCTAATATACAAACATATGCTAATTTTACATTTCATCAATGTAAGTCACACTTTTAATTAGACAATTTTTCATTAGCTCTTTTTGAATACACTTCTGCTTCTCATATCAACATCCTCTACTTGCTGAATTTCTGAAGAAACTCTCTCTCACATCTTTCATAACATTCTCTATCCTCAGTAAAATTTCTACCTGATAGTAAAAATCATACGGCATATTCTTATATATACTTCTATTCTGCCTCCAAAAAGCATGACCACAGTAAGATTGCAAGTACATTTAGTACCACACTTTTTCATGATAGCGAATATTAGTTTTCTTATCCCCTACTTGTCATTTGTCATCACCTCCTCACTTTATAAATTTAAATCACGACTGCAATATTACAACAGAATTTCCTTTCTGTCACTTAAGATTTACTTGTATTTATAAACCTATGTGCTTTTCAGCAGCAAAACACATATTTTCTATTACTAAAATAAAGCCATTGTTCAGAATAGCTGAAGTTCCCAGTCAATATACTTCCCAGTATGGAAAGACAGTATCCATGATGTCTTGGCCTAATAAATAAATGAATGGATAACAGCATTTATGGTATGGAAAGCACTAAGCAACTGAAAATTAATAAGATAAGCCCCATATAAACATCGGTGGATGACTTCAGGAATCTGAATTTCAATTCACAATTATCAGCTCATCATAGAATCTAAAGATATTTTGTAGCATAAATTTGTAAAAACAAATGTGCCATGGTTAATCACATTTGGCCTCGACCATTAAAACTGTTTTTTTTCCCACAGAACTGTTTTAAACACATAGAGGAGACAAAGTGAAATAGAAATGAGATTTCTTTGTTACTTCTTTTAATATACGAAAAAACAATTCAGCTCCCTGCTGAGATGGAAGTCTGAATTGATAAGTACTGGAATTCAAACTCTTCTGCTTTAAATATGTTGAAAAGTTTTTATGTGAAATAGTTCATTTAAAATGTGACTTTGCCAAATCTGTCTGTTCAATATTGGGAATATAGAGAAAGAAGGAGTCATTTTAATCATACTGTGGGGAAAATTCCCCTTTTTATTGATTATTTTAGAATCTCATGAAACTAATTATCCTCTGTAATTCACCAAGTCAAAATGAATATAGACTGATTTGATTGAATAAGACCTGCTTTTTACCAGGAAAAGAATATTTTGCTTTTTTGGTTTTCGTTTTTTTCTCTGTTTTCTGGGTTATATAAGAATTTCACCAGCATCTACAGGCTTGAGAATAAAATAATAAAATAAAAACAGATGGAGTCTCACATTGAAAAGCTGTAAACAGAATTATCAACAACAAAACATCAGCATGAAGTTTTGATGGTGGTAGTAGCAGCAATTTAATCGTGATAGCACATAAAAGCACCCAGTCTCTGAACAAAGATTTTACAGTGCTGGGCATTCAACAACACCCTCCTCAATATATATGCTAGCTCTATTCATCCTAAACCCCAGCTATCAAAAGATCCAAAAGAAGCTTAAAACTGAAATAAACAATGAACTAAAGAAAAGGTATATTCAAAAATTAGAGATCTGGGCAAGAATTATCAATATCCTGAGTTCTGCCTCCTGGACTAAAGCTTCACCCTACATGAGAAATCTCTCTGAGACTGGCCCAAAACTTAAGATGCGATCCTGCAGGAAATAAAGACCACTACAGACTTTGCTGTCATTTGTTTTATGTGAAATTGTGCAGTTCAAAATAATCTGGCTTATATTGAACGTTTTTTTTCCAAAAGTCATAGTTGAATAGGGAGTTAGAAGAATAACCCATATATGAAAAACACCAACTCCATCTTTTAAAAATGAATAGGAAGTGGCTAGATAACAATAACAGAAAGAACTAGAAGAAGAATTAGAGCCAAAGGAGAGACAAGAAGTGAGAAAGTAGTCGCCTATGGGAGATATTTTAAAAATTCTTTGATTTATTTGCAGACTACGAGCAGGAAAAAGGTTAGTATCTAAACAGCTGCCTTATTATTAGGACTTTTCATACTTATCCCAAGGGACTTTATACTACAAAATATTTTTTTGACCTAAATCTGTCATTCATGTAAAGAGCTTGCAATGCCCTTTAGCACATCTTCAAACAGCTTTTAATAATGTTTTCACTTTCTGTCAGAGGCAATGAAAAAAAAAAAAAGAAGTCATTTGGAGTTGAGTGTGGGCATTATGAAGCCAGTTCTTTGGGTTAAACTGCAACAACAGCCAGTTTCCTAGATATGTTCCCTAATAGATAAAATAGGACAGAGAGTATTCTTTGGTTCTGAGACTAACTGGCATTGCACAGTTTATATACAGGAAAGTTATAGCTATGTACAACAGACTGCCTTCTGTGAAGGCATCTGTGCTTGGTCTGAGTCCTCTCAGATCATCATCGTCCCTCTTCTCTTTCCTCTCTCACTACTTCTCTCACAACCTTTTTATATTCCATGGAGTTGGAGAACTGCTTCTTTAGTATTTTATAGCTTTTTTACGAGAAGCTATTAGGATGTGAAGACATTTACACAGTGCAATAGTCACGAGTTAGGGAGAAATTACAAAGAAAACTAAACACCTCTGACCCATTTCTGAATGGCATATGCTACTAAGGGTAGATTAATTCAGTAAAATCAATATAAGACTACAATAATTCAATTCTTCTTTGAGAATGTGAGGAACAGGAGTATAAGCTAAATCTAGACTTCATTCCATAACTATTACCAACAAGAAGAATGAAAGAAACTTTCTCAAATATGCATTTGCTTGCAACTTCTAAGTCAGAAGGATTTTAGAATTTTAGATAATAATATGAAAACTTGAACAGTGATTGTCTACAAACGATCATGAGAGCTGTGAGCAAAAAGGTTGCTTTTCTGTTATAGAAAAAAATATAGAAGAAACTTTGAAAGGTCTTGTATTAAAATGTTTATAATAATGCTTATAATATGGTCAGTTTTGCAGGTTCAGAGGACTATTGAGCCCTTGTCCAATTATGATTATTAATATTGAAGCAAATAACAGAGTCTTCAAAAATAGATCCAATAACATTTGTTAGAGGAAAGAGCGTGTAATGAAGGGGGAAGCAACTAAGTTGCTCAATTAGGATTTTTTCTTCTTTTTTTTTTAATTCTGGAATTTTGCAGCTGTATTTCAGCTCAAACTTCTTAAAGATGTTATAAATGAGTTTTGGAAAGAACACTCAAAAACACACCATCTGAAGACATAGAATTCACCCTTAACAAAATAATGACACTTTATTTAGCAGAGAAATCAGCTAGTGTAGCTCAGAAGGGATAAGCTGTTGTCTGACATTGTGGATGTTATGAAACATCCGTAGCATTACTGTGAAGGATTTGAGGCTCAAAGGCAAATGGAGTCAATGTCAGTTGGAAACATCATCAAATATCACAACTCAGTATGATTGCTGGCACAGGAGAAAGCTGCAAGAACGTATACCATTTTGCAGGAGGACAGTAATGTACAAAGCAGTGATGGAGAGGATGGTAAAAGCTGGATGAAAACTTTAAGAAAGCATTAAACAATCACTCAGGAGATGATGAACAGAACATCAACTTGAGAGAAATGGCATTTAATCATTTTCAGTCAGGAAAAGATCTATAGGCAAATATATCATCTGAAATATCTGAAGTATCAGGAATGAATGAAGGCCAGTATAAAATGAAGATAAAAGAAGGAATCAGGCAACTGGAAAATGAGACACATTCGCAACATAGATGGAAAAAAAAAAAACATGAAAAAATATCAATTCCTGATTTTTGAAGGGAAAGTACACATGGCAGGGTCAAGTGGCTAAAAAAGGGGGCTGAAATTCGGATATTCCTTCCTGGCCTTTAACTTGCCAAAGTGAAAGAGTTCATCTACCCCACAAGTCCTGTCCCAGAGATCTTCAGATCACAGAGTCGTAGAATCATTAAGGTTGGTAAGAACCTCTAGAGATCATCTAGTCCAACTTGCCTGCAGACATGGACTCTTCTACAGCATATTACCCAGGATTACATCCAAGTGGATTTTGAAAAATCTCTAGAGAAGGAGAGTACACAACCTCTCTTGGCAACCTCTTCCAGTGCTGTGTCATCCTCACTGTCAAGAATTTTTTCCTTAAGTTCCTGTGGAACTTTTGGTACTTCAGTTTGTGGCTGTTTCTTCTTGCCCTGTTGCTTGACCACCACTACAAGTGGCCGCCCCATCCCCCTTGCTAATCCCTTAAGGTATTTAGATACCCTGATCAGGACTCCTCTCGGCCTTCTCTTCTCCACGCTGAACAGGCCCAGTTCCCTCAGCCTCTCCTCATAGGGCAGATGTTCCAGGCCATAAGCTTGCTCAGAATTACTGGGTAAAACTAGAGCTTTATCCTTATGTCCTTTCTTCCTATACCATATTTGATTATTTATAATTAGTTTGCACAGAATGTGTATGAGAACAGGCATATAAATATAGTTTTAAAAGTGTTTAGTTTTGAAGACGTGACCACTGCTTACCAGTCATAATGGTATCAAATATTTTTCAATTTCATACCTTTCATTTTATGTTCAACAAAACAAAACAAGCAAACAAAAAGACAGAAGAATAGCAACCCAAATTATATGTATCAAGTACATTGATGGTTTACTGAGCTCTCTTGACTTTGCATCTACACTTAAGGTTCTGGGCTGAAATTTTACTGTAAAATACCTTTTGTGGTTGGCACCATGTAAAGGGGAATTCAGAAAATCAAGCTGATCATATCTGTTATCTACTAGGATTAAAATATATGTATATCATGTCTTGATGTCCTTTTGATTTACAATTTCTTCCTCAATCACTCCTCAATGCTGGAACAAAAGGAGTTCATTTTAACATAGCAACTTAGTCCCTTTGACAAAAGTCCTCTTTATAAGAAGCACTTTCTGATCAGTTTTCTACATCCTGAATGCTGAGTATATTCATCCTGTGCACCGTTGGGGGTGTAACATTCAGAGTGCGATTTTTTTCCCCTCTTTTCAAGATTGTGCATGGTTTGCCAGAAGTTCCTGTTTCAGAAATGCAATTTCCTTTTTATGCCACACAGAAACTGAAAAACTAATCAACATATTTTCTAAATTACTCGTATTCACCGTGGAGGCTAGTAAAGCCATCCTTGCTACTAGTATAGCTACTAGTATACAATTCAGATGTCATTTTCATAGAGATAAATTGTTTGTGGCTGTACTGTGTTCAGTTTAATCTCTTTGGAATTACACCACTGTAATAGAATATACAGGTGCTTCTCTCCCCTTAAAACAGTGTAAAATTTGATTTGTGTGAAGCACAATATTTTTAGAAATCTTAGGGCCTCCATATTCCTTTATGCACCTGAATACTTGCTAAAGAATAAAAACTGTCATTGCTATAGGTAAGCAGTGACCCAACAGCGATGAATTCAAGCTCAAAAATCCCAGGATTCATAGGTCTTAAAAAGATCAGGGAATCCTTGAAGAATGAGCCAAAAATATCTTTAAACACCCTCGGAAACCTATATCTTTCCTCCGAGTGTGCTATTAATGACCATTATTAAGTGTCTATAATATAGAGAAGTACCATCAAAATTAAGTGCAATTGCAAAGGAAAAATATATAAATCTGCAGAGAGAAGAGACAAGATAGATTGAATACAGACTAACTACTTTGCCATGAGTGCACGTGTACCTCTTTCTGCCCCACCATAAATGTGAACTAATTTTCTTCAGCTTATTAAAGTACAAGCTGCCCTGCAGTTGTCATGATGTACTAGCTAACTACTCCTGCTTCCTGACACCTGGTTTGTGTAGTCAAGCCTTCAGTGTCTTATGAACAATCCGGGAGATTTTAGTTACGAGCAACAAGAAAGTGTATAAAAAGCTAATTTATTTATTTGGTTGGTTGGTTGGTTTTTGTTCAGGACAATCTACAGTACATTACAGAGCAGCATCCCCCTAAGGGATACCCCAAACTCTCTGGGCATCACCCTTACACCAGGACATAATCAGTCTTTGTCTTTGGTGCTAAAAGAGTGAGAAATCAAATAGTATCCAGGAAAGCCACAGTGTGTATTTCACATTGATTTTTAAAACTCTAGAGTTTTGTTTGGATGAGAGGATAACCTCACTTTGTACAGCCCACTCATCAATAGTGCCAGAGCAAAAATGTGCTGTCTTAAATACAAATCTGTATGTACAAGATATCAGAAGCCTTAGGAGACAGTCTCACCCTTGGTGAAAGATCCAGCAAGCTGGAACTCTAAGGCTGTTTATTTTCCATTCGCCCTTGATTTGATGAATTACAATGTCATTTAGCAGCATACAGATTTATGAATTGTTGTTTGACTCACACATCTAATGCTATTAATTTGTACTGATAAGTGAAATGTGAAAGCACCTCTCAGCCCTAGAAGACAGAGAACCTTGAAATGATAATGATGCCCATGACTACATGTTCATTATGAGGGGAGATGTGTCTGTTGTTCTTTGGTGTTGCTTCCTTAACAGCTGTATAAACCTAAGGCAATTAAAAGGATGCTAGGGAAGCAACCTGACAAGTGAATAAGGTATCAAAACAGGAGTACTCAGGGCATCCTGACTGCAGAATCCTGACAGCATCCCAGGAGCTCTGTCAAGCTCTCTCTTTCTAAGCTACACTCTAATGCTAACCTGACAACTTAGGACCTTTCACTTGCATTCTCTTAAGACTAAAATACTCGGGCCTATTCTTTCTCTGAATCACTTTAGTCTTCCCTCCCCGTGTTTCTCCCTCCCTCTATTCCTGATTGCCACTAACTTCAGTTATTAAAGAGGTAGTATTGACAATGACTCGACATGTACTGTGCTTAGCTGTGATATTCCTCCCTTTTTCCTCCTCTTTAACCTCTCTATTTCATCTCAAAGGCATGGAGAAATGTTCATAGTTGTGATAATCTGATCATTTCCAAACATTGTGTGTTTTAGATGACTGCCGTCTCTATAGATACAGGTGAGTTTGTTGAATCCAAACATGGAATGACTTAGTTAACTTTAGCTCAGGCCTACTCATGGTTCATGGACGAAAGGAATTTCATCCCCTTCCTACTCCCCTTGTGGACTGGATAATTACTCCCCACCTACTCCTGCAGGAATTTACTTGGCTACAGCATCTGCAAGACACTGCCAGAACCCAGGGATCAATTAAGAACAAAACCTTTAGGAATCAGAAAACAATTTAGGAATAACAGACCAGTTTAGTGCATCCTCAGAGCTACAGTGCAGCCAAGTCAAAACAGTCAAAAGCAAGTCAGAAAATAGTTACCATGCACTTTGGGGATTTCGAGGGAAAATATCTGCCTGATACAAACTGGGTTGCAGGTAGGCCCAGCAAACACCCTTACACTGTTGAGATTCTGTGAACTAAATGATATTTACCAAAAAAAAAAAAAAAGAAGACAAAGATGAAGAGAAGGGAAGAGAAAAAAAAGGAAAAGGCAAGGCAAGGTGAGGCGAAAGGAAAGGGAATGGGAAAGGGAAA
This sequence comes from Crypturellus soui, assembly GCA_032275445.1. Taxonomy (NCBI): domain Eukaryota; kingdom Metazoa; phylum Chordata; class Aves; order Tinamiformes; family Tinamidae; genus Crypturellus; species Crypturellus soui. The sequence goes on from JAUBNY010001194.1 coordinate 7,844, forward strand.
AGGAAAAGGAAAAGGAAAAGGAAAAGGAAACGGAAAAGACAAGACTCTTTAGGCAGGCTGCTCATGTCCTTCAGTTGTCTCCAGGACAAAGCAATTACTTCCACAGTGGTCATGAGCTCACAGCACTTAGCGGGAAACCTGAGGTTTACCCCAAACTCATCCTGGACAAGTTTGAATACATTATTCCCCCCTCCCAGCAGGAAGTCCTAGTCACCATTAAGAGCAAGAAAATGTGCTCAGGGGATCTAAGGATCCCTCAGCTTAAGCCTGGAATATGATTTATGACACACTTGTCTCTTTTATACCTGATATTTGCTCTTTAAAGGCCTGCGAGTCCCAGTACTCTGGCTGTTATTTAAGGTCTCAACATATCTATCTTCCAGAAAGAGAAGATGGATCTCAGGTCCTTATTTCAACAGGCACTTGAATTACGTTATCATACCATCTCAGTGATTATCAGGTAACTATCCTTAGTTACCTTAGCATTAGGATGTATTTTTTTCTTTGTGAAATGTCTTATTACAGCTTTCATGTTTTCCATGGGAATTGAATCTTCTGGGACAGGATTGCACAGTTTCCCCAGGACTTTCCCTTTACACTATGCATGACTGCTTAATACAGGCTGTGAGTCACCAGCAAAATCTAATTATTATGAACAACAATTACTGTTTTATACAGTTAAGATAACAAATAAAATAAATACCTGAAGTTTTCTACACACTGAGGAGACCTTTCATTTAAAGGCTATTTTCTTGCAGCTTTCCAAAAAAAAAAAAACTGTAGCTGATATTTTCTTATGGAAAATAAATTAATTTTATAACGTCACATGTTCCATTGTGACATATTTTGAAATGCAATCGTTTATTTTTTGGCTTTTTTTGTAATGATTTTTTTAATAATACAAACAATTTTTAAGAATTTGAAGAAATGTTCTGTCCTTGGCTAAAATAAATGTTTCAGTTATTTCATAGGAAATAATAAAAAGTTCTGTTTTCATATTTATTCAGAACAAAAGTCAGCTCTAAAATTTCCTAGGTTCTTTTTAACTGAGAATATTGGCTTACATGCACTTCTCTGTATTGAGATGTTACTACAAGACGACGTAGGCTGGAAATAGAAATGGAGGAGTTAGTTGTTAGTTAACAACTCAGCTCAAAGATGGATCCAAATCTTCCAAATATTTTTGAATACTCTTGAAATCTTCAGCCTCCAAACTGTTATGGAGGAATCCCATACAGTATTTCACTGATTTTTGTATCATCAGAATGCAAGGGGTACATCTCACTCATGTTCCTCATGAAAGAAATCTTACCTAGATCATATTAATGAACAGAATTGCCCTGGTGTTTGACTATTGTAGCTTTGATTGTTCTAATTTAAAAAAGCAAGGTTTTGATAGCATTAAAGTAGGAATTTTGAAGAACTAAATTATCCACATGGCCTGACTTTAATTACAATTCTAACATAAAATTAAAATATTTTTTCTTTGTTAATGAGTAGTGTTCTTTTCATGTTTTATATTAGATATTGTCACTTTAAAGGATTGTTAATGTAAGTCTATATGTTAGTATCTTGAAATTGCACAGATTATTAGAGATGAATTTCATGGTCTGACAAATAAAATCACCAGGACAAAGACAAAACACCTCTGTACAGAAAGACTAAGTGAGCACCTGCCTGGCGCTTACTGAAGATCATTCATCAATACTGCCTCTTTAAATTAGTGTTGATTGGGCAAAAACTTCCTTGTAAATTTCCCACAGGAATCTCACCAGTATGAACACTCACTTAAGCCTTTGCAACTGAGCTGGAAAATCATTTTTAGTAATCATACATGGATTCCTTTTTTTTTTTTTAACCTACTGATTTGGTTAAATTAGTATTTAAAAAACAAGCTGAGTGTGTAAACATGCGGCAAATAAATTATCACAATACGAATAGAGATGCTGAACCTTCATAAAAGCTTTGTAATAACCTTCTACTTCAGATCTTAAGAATCACAGCCCCAAACTGTGTATAGAGATATATGCCTAAAAATACATGCATTTCTGAGCTTAACATGAAAGTGCAAGTGTTACGGCTCTAAGTATGATAATGGCTACTGAGTCTGCAATTGCACAATTCTCTGGAACATTTACACATGTGACTTCAACCTTTTTGAGTGCTATCACAGAAATCATTTTAAAACACAATTGCATAAATCAGAAAAATATTTATGTTTATATGTATAAATCTAAAAAGCACATATCTACAAAGAGACAGCTTCCACATTCCTTCTTCAAACTTTGGATTATCCCTGTGAGAGTAAACTTGAGAAGGAACTAACTCAATCATGTGTGTCTGTCATCACTCTAGAATTGTTATTACCCATCAAATACATAATCAGTCAGGAGCTGGCAATGAACTATATACCATTGTGCAGTTCAGATGTTGATAACTTGTATGCCTTTACTGTATATATTCTCATAGCTGTAAATCTCAATGAAAAATATAACCTGAAATATGCCAAGTAGCCACAAAAGGAGGAGAGGGACATTTTTTGCTCTTTAGTATACTGAAGAGCTGCTTTCAAGCTATTAAAGCAGAGGATATGACTCTAGTCTACAGACAAATGCTTAAATATTTAAAGAAAATAAACAACTTTTATTCTAATTTAAGAGGGTCAGACTATTTTCAGATTAAGGAGGGAACAGAATGAATTTAAGGTTGAAAAATTAAACTTGTCCAGATCATTTATAATGTTGCAAAGGAGAGATTGGCTAAAAGAGCTAATGTGTGTTAGCTGGGAGGAATTAAAGAGAGAGGTAGTGTGAGTCCCCAGTTGCTCTGAGATGTTCTCTTATGAACATTTTCTAATAAAGCTGTTTATTACTGTCATGTTCTGGGACAAGCCTTTAGACAGATGTAACCAGAGACATAAGGTAGCCCCCATCTATCACAGTCAGAAGAAGGAAGTCTCGAGACAGAGAGGTCTTGCTACAGTCACATGCATGTAAGTAAGCAAGTAAGCTGTTGCATGTCTTCATCTTTTAAAGATCCGAAGATGTGCAATCAATTTTGGACACTATTAATTATTGTTTATATTTTACATTTCTTCACCTATGTTAAATTAGATATAACTCAGCCATAAGAGAGAAATCTTTGCCTAGGAGTGTGGCTGTTCTACTTAGTCCCTGGCACACCTTGGCACAATCCTATCTTCTGTATCAAGCACAGAGTGCCCCCCAGATCCAAGGGATCCAGGCTTTATGGAGCTTATTCTCTCCACAAGGTTCAGGAAATGGAGGATGTCTCCTGGAGATCACTGGTGACACTGAAGGTGACATCTGTGACATACAATGAAATATTGAGGTACATGCCTGAATTCCAAGGGGCACAGAATCTCTAATCAAGCAAAGAGAGGAAAGGGTTCTATAAATGATGCAGTCAGTATCTCTGAGCTCTGTATATTTAGCTAGTAAATTCCTAGGCATAACAAGAGCTATACTAAACATTTTCTGCCTGGTGAATAAATGGTATGTTGCCTAATACAAAAAGTTGAAGTCCTAATTACTGAGAGAGAAATCAAAACAATCCCATTCTCGTGCACATTTTTCAGATTGATTATTGTACATTTTATCATTTTTGTAGTAATTCCTCTGACAGATGAAGCTCTAGGAATAACCTAGAGGGTGATAATGTAGAGGAATTATTTCCATGAGCTGGGCAAATTTGTTAGCCTGAAAGCTCTAAGCAAAATGACCATTTTGCTTAGATGAATGGAGGTGAAAACAAATGGAGGCAAGATGAAGGGAGGTGAAAACAAATATTAGGAATTTATGTAAGATCCCAACTGTGATTGATAGTAAATTTGGAAAAAGACAAGGAAAAGAAGTAAATTTGGAAAAAGACAAGAAAAAGAGAAAAAAGTTAGAATTTCTCTATAGATATAATTGATCATGCACATGTGCTTGGATATTGACTTTATTAAAAAAACTGTGTATTGGTGCTTTAAGTAGTATGGATCTAGAAATATGCACCTATGAACCCCATGATCATGTAATCATCCGAGAAGATCTGCCTATCGCTGACTCTACCAGTGTTCAAATATTTGTCATCTTAGTTTAAGCTGATCATTGATTCCTCTTTTGTAGAGTGGGCTAAAATTTGCTTTTGCTGTATTCATCCTACCTCTCTCAGATGGCTACCTTAGGATGCAGTGAATCATGCTTTCAAAGTCCTTCTCCAATGACTGCAAATACAATCTAGAGGACTACTTTACATGTAAACAACTGCATTTTGTATAGCTAAAGTTAGTGAAGATGCATCTTAACTCACCACAAATTATAATCTGTTATGAGCATTTAAGTACCCAGAAATCTCCTCCAGCCTACCCTGGATACCTGAGATACTGCTGTCCTTGCCTGCTTCAGAGCTGCTCCTAGCAAGCTCCAAGCTTGCCTTTGGAGATCTAAGATCTAATATATGCTGTTCCTGTTGGCCCTCAGCTGTGATAAGATGTTGATCTGCGACTCCCAAGGGCAGAAATACAAGGTAATCCTATCTATCACACATGACCTGTGCCTAATTTAAGGTTACAGTTTGAGATAAATCAGGGGGAACTTGAGATTTTTTGGCATTTCAGACTGACCCTAGAGCTGACCAGGAAGCAGACGGTGACTCAGAGATTCTGTCATCAGCATCCTTCCATGTCTGAGGGAGGAGGATATCACCCGGAGGGAGCACGTGGTTCCTAGGGAGACCATCTCCTGTCCGGTGTGGAGGGTGTAGAGACAAGTTCTGCAGAAGGTACGCTTCCCCATGCACAGTGTAAGCAGCACTGACAGTCCAAGGAGGGAACAACTATCTCTCTACTTGCATAGGTAGAACTTAGGCCACTCCTTTTACTTCTATAGAATAGCTGTAAACGATTCAAACTGTTGTATGTTCCGTATAATGCCATTGTTTGTGCCTTGTGTCTTTGGAGCTAAAAGGTTCAAGAAATAAAAATCTGTGGTAATAACTATGTTGTTTATTCCTGTATACTTGGAAGATATATAAATTCAAGACTTTCCACCCCCTCTTGGAATTTCTGGATGTACTAAGCATGAAGGAGATAAACAAGACATTTAGAATTGGTTTAATTGTAGCTAAAACTGAGAGGAAAATGCTGAGGATAGAGCTCATGCTGAAATTTCCTTTTAGTGCTTTTAAACTAAATTTCCATTCTATTTTTACTCACTCGCTTTGTTTCTGCTTCAGTTTTTTATAATTATAGGGTATTTTGCAAGGCATAAATAAAAGCTCTTAGTGTGTGTGGCAATGACTGTCTGTGAGAATAACTGACATTCAAGGGTTATAACATTTTCTTTCTTGATACAAGTTCACAAGCCTATCGCTAGCCAGTCTAGGACAATTAAACATTTGTGCTGAGGTCTGATTGCAATGGATTATCAAAACTGCTTCTAACTAGAGATTTGATGCTTGGTCGCATCTTTATTCTTTATGTACAGAATAAAGGAACTCACCCATGTTCCTACACAGTCAAGACTCAGTTTTTTAAGTTACATGAGCGCTAGAATAACTTCAGAAAGCACACTAACAGAACAAAGTCTAGTCAAACCTGTTCTATTTTGTTCGTCTTTATTGAATTGAGCCACAAAATTGGCAGTTGCATAAGAATACGTGATGAGAATGTCACAGTGCGAGCGCCTGCTCGCTATTTGCACCAGGCTCTCTATCACTTATTGCTGACAGCATGAATGGGTGCAGAGATTTACTGACTGACACTGCAAAGCTGCCATTGTCAGGAGAGGCAGACACCCTAATGATGTGCAGTCTTGCCGATGCGAAAAAAGAGAGGGAAAGAGAGGAAGAGAGTGTGTCATCGTTTCCATGGATACACACTGGTACTTCTTCCATACCTCTTCATTCTGCCTTGCCATCTGTGTCCATACTGCAGATAGCGATTGATTATGTCTCATTAAAATATTTAATGACTCCCGTGTTATTAATTAGTGAAGATTCAAATAAGATTGTGCTTTGTTGTAAACATTACTCATATAGTAATCTAGAAATACATTATGTAAAGCAAATAATATCACTCTGTACCTAATTTAACCAGATGCATGTCAAGAAACCTTGGAAATAATCTCTCTCTGGACATCACTATATCAAGAAACAGCATGCAGTAGTTGAGATCTGTTTCTGTGTTTCTTACAGAGTTTTAGCATGATGTCTCTATAGAGAGCCCTCTGCTGCAGACTTTCTTATAAAGTCCATTACTTGTTATTACAGGGCATATGTTCAGTTATAACTGAAATCTGAAATAGTGAAATTAAAGTAAAGCATATTCTTAATTCCCAGTCTTTTTTAAGTAGTCAGTGTTTAAGTAGCCCTTAAAATCAATAGGTCACTACCTCCATTTGTAATGAAAAATTTCTATGCTAGTTATATATTACTTTTTCAATGCACATAAAGATGTCATGATCTCTGAAGTTAATTAATCAGCTTTTAACTAAGGTGTGTTATAAAGAGAAGCTATTCATATGTATGACAAACACTGTATATAACCTGGGAACTCCATCTTCTCCCCTTCTCCCTGAACACATCTTGGAAATATCTTCAGAAATAGACTGCAGAGTCAGCCTGTTACCTGCTTATTTTATGCCCAGCTGGATCCACCATGATTCTTCCCATGCCCATGACATGACTGTAAAGACAATTATTTCCTAAACAATCTTGTTCTGTACTGCTAGCTAAAACATTCTCCTTGGATGTTAATCCTAATCTTTTCAAATGGGGGACGCTGCAGAACTCAGATTTCCAGCTCAAACTGAGCAAAGCTATTTATCTGCAACATATGTTACAAAGGATGACTTTTCATTTCTTTTGGAAAATATTTACCCTCAAAAATTTCAGTATTTTACATCCCCCGGTGTACCAATTGTATAACATCTGCCAGATCACAGTCTCTCCTTGATTGAACCCAGATGATCCTCGATTAGTAATAAAAATAAATAAATGATAAATAAATAAATAAAACATTTTAGCAATGAAAAGTGCTAAAAAAAGTATTTAGTACTAAAGTACTTAGTTAATGGTAAAAGATAGATGTTTTCCAGGGGTATTATGATCTATTTTTCAGGAGACTCTGTCTCTTTCCCAAAGAGTTTAGGTGTTTGGAAACAATCTTGTAAAGACAAATATATACTTCTTGCCTAATTGAGGTACTTAAAATAAATTAGCTGGCTGACTTAGTCATGTACCTTCTATGGCTGTTCAGTAACCGTTTGCTAACTACTTAAATCCCTTTTAGCCATCTTACTGCAAAATAAAAAGTACCATGGCAACTATAGCAACTACTTACTTGAAAAGAATAGCAGTATAAAATGAAGTAGTAGATTAAAGCTGATGGAAAGATATAAACATGGTAGGGGAGACAAGGTGGACCAGAATAGCTTTCTTCACCTTTTGATGGCGGTCATTCACTTTGAGATTTTGCATTTTGTGGAATACCCTCCTGAGAGGACCTTTCATATGATTTAAAAGAGTATTTTTAGTACTATCTCTGGATTATTCTGTATTAGTTCAGCTGTAGCCCACTGAAGTCAAAGGGGTTCTTTCACTGATCTCAGTGGATTCCTTTTTGGAATCATTTGAAATCTGTATATACAATCTTTCTAATTTGCTTTATACTCAATGACTTTACTTGTTTCCAGAAATATTTAGAGTCATAAGGATGTTTGCACATAAAAGATGCAATTCAGCTTCAGGCTGAAAATGTCAAGATATAAAATAACTGAAAAGGCTGTAAGACTGTCTCTGAGAGATTATGCATACATTTAGAGCAAAATTTCTTTTAAACCCCCGGAAATTCTCCTGTGATAGGAGCCAAAAAACCCGCAGCTTTGCTACAAGATATGATTAATCTTTAATGAAGGTATTTGTGGCACAGAAATGTGAGTGTCCCAAGAACTGTACACAAAGGACTTGCTACTTGCCTGCTGAGCAAAATGAACTTTTATCAGGTCTTATTCTACAACTCTGCCTTCTGCAGGTTTTTAACTCATGTGAATCATCTCATTATATAAGTGAATCATCTCATATGAGAGCTACAGAAGGGGTTCCTAGTCTATGAGCAAGGCCTCTAAAAGGATTGTTCTGTGTTCCGAGGCTTTTTATGCTTCTGAGACACTGGACACATTCAACAAAACCTGCCCCTAATTTCCAAATGCAAAGGTGGTGACACCCGAGAGAAGGGACCTAACAGACAAGTTCACTTCATTTATCTTTAATTACCTACAAGTTAGGGGTCCAGCCTAGTGTAAGTTTTATTTGTGGGCTTCACAAGATACAAAATTTCTACAGGACAATTCATCTTAAAAAAGACTGGATCGTGTTTTGGAAATGTCTCTCAGTTTTCCTAGACTGCAGATGAACAGCATTAATCCAGGAATTTAATTTTAAGACAATTTAATTTAAGTTTAGCTGAGATAAATATCATACATTCACTTCTATTTAAAGAAACTCTTATCCTTAACTCCTATTAAAATATTCCATAACCACTAGAAAGATAAGCTGTTAGTTCCCAGAACCCTGATCAGTCCAAAGATCTTTCTTGAATACAAGAACAAATTATGTTGTCCAAGACTGCGTCTATTGTTAATATTTTTTGCAGACAACTCAGTTATCACTCAGCCAATTTGTTCATCTTCACTACTGGATATTAATCCTTTTCTTCCTGAAAAGCAGTAGACCTCTGGAAAATAAATAAATAAATAAATAAAACAGAAAACAAGCCAAAGATTAAGATGTGTTCCAGAATTTAATGAAAGTAATCTCTACCAAAAAAAAAAAAAAAATGGCATATGCAGCACATGTTTACAGTTGCAACTAAAATCACCACGGAAGTTGAGTACAGGGCAAGCTGCCTTAACACAATACCATGTATAATCTTGATTTGGGAAACATGTATCAGAGCAGCAACCTGATCTGTATTTCCAGACTGAAGAAGCTGCGTATCACCATGGTAAAGTCAGCAGAGACTAAGGAATATACATCAAATAAGAAACTACTCTATAGCTTTGTATTACTTACTTAGTACATATTTCAGAGCACTACCCTGGAAGAAAAGGACCTTCCTTTTGAACTGCTGAACTGTACATATCAAGCTGATAAAGCTTTTTTCAACTAATTAATCAGAGATTATCATTCAGTCCAGTGCTGGCTGGATTTCTGCATTGCAGTACTGAAAGCTGACTGCGCTGCTGATGCCTAAAATAGGTCTCTAAGCCTCATTAACATCACTTTCAAGTAATTATGTAAAATATTTCAAGAATAAAAAAGAATTTTTTTTTTCAGTCATAAACTTTAAGAAAACAGTTGTACATCAGAAAGAAAGAAGTGAAAGCAGTATCTAATGAAAAGAAAGACTCATTTATGTTCTATATCATTTTCTCAGATAAAAGTTAGTTGACATATCCAGTATAAACTTAGCTTCAACAGTACTTTGTACTTTGTTATCTATGGATAATTTGCCTTATTACTTGGTTCTCTTTACCAATTCCACAATCTGCGTTAGGAATTTCTTTTCCCTATAGTCTTCTGTCATAATGACCATCACATTAACCATCACAATGTCAATAGTTCAATGGCATCCAAACATTCAATAGCTTATGTTTAGAATATTAGTGCTGGAGCTGAGTAATGATCTTTTTTCTCTTTGGGCAAAGTTCTTTACTTGGCAGCTTCCAGGCTAAAAGCACAAGAACTATTTTTTCATATACTTTGAATTTTAAAGGTTTGACTTTCTCTTTCATTTCTCTATTGCCTACACCTTTCAACCATTTCATTTTTTTTCCATAAGCTGATAGTCTTGCATGCCTTAGTGCTTGCTCAGTAGTAACGTCTCAGTTTTAGTTTGCTGAATTGAGTCCAATTATGTTAGGCTTTGAGCAAGTCTGCACTCAACTTTGAATTTCAAATAATCAAACTTTGGAACACAGAATATTCTGGTTTGGATGCTGTTTATAATACAAATATGCAAACACATTCAGAACCAAAGTAAGCTCAAGGGGAATCCCAACTGAGACACTACCCCTTTCACTGATACCTTTCAAGTTGCAAGTTGCAAAAACTGAGATTTTTTCAGGATTACCACTCAGTGTTTAGAAGATGTTTATCAGAATGGCCTGATTGGATGCAGTGTCAACATATTGGATGTAATATCTAGATGCAGTCACTAAAGAGAAGGATGAGCAGAGATGAGTAATCCCTTCCCTTTTCTCCCCAGCTGTGCTCTTGGTTTGTAGCCTGGTGTCTTCTTAATCATCAATGTTGCCAGAGTACAAGCTTGGCTTGTGGAATTCACTGCTCACCTGGACTCCCAGGGCTTTTCCCACAGAGCTACCCTTGAGCCTATCAGCTGGTTCCCCAAATCAGTGTCACCTGCAAGCTTGGTCCCAGGATAGACTGCGGCAGTATCCCACATTTACTGGTCTCCAAGCAGAGTGATTCATTAACCACAACCCAACCACTTTTTACCCACCCTCTTGTCTATCCATCAAGACCAGGATGTACCAAACTGCATGCAAGACCATTGTGGGAGAAAGCGATGAAAGCCCTGCTATAGTCAAGGTAACAGACATCTACTCTTTCCTCATATAAAAAAAAAAAAAAGAGTCGTTATGGTAGATGACATCCTGTATCTCTAATAAATCCATTCTGACTGTTCCTAGACACCTTCTCCTTCATGTGTCCAAATTGATTCCCAAGAGGGCCTGGTCCCTATGGGAGGTAATTTGTTTATCCACTCAGGCTAGTTCAAAGCTACCTTGGATATTTTCTACTAGCAATGTATTATGCACATTGCTACCTGACAACCATTTCTCATCTTTCATTTCTCCATTTTTTTTTTTCAGCTCAGAGCACTAAAAATGCAAGAATTAATTATTTCACTGTTTAAAATATATTTTCAATGTTCTCCAGAGTTTACCTCTTTAGAGCTCAGAGGGTAACTCTTAAAAGCTCTTAAAAATAAAGAAAAAGGATTGGTTTAATTCCAAGTTTCTGAATACAAAAGGTCAGGAATCATTAGCTGATATTTTTTAAAAAATAAATTATTACCTTGTTCTTGTATTCATTTCAGAATTCAGAAATGTGGGTGTCTGGCTCTGAAATTATATTATTTGTTTATGACTCACAGCATAATCTTTTTTTCCCTGTTCAAAGTGATAAGAATTTATTTCACTATCGTGAAAAATGTTTAATAAGTATTTTATATTTTCAGCATAAAGATTATTTCTCAAAATGGCAAACTTATCTTTGGCATTGGGTTTCAAATTCAGTTACAAACACTTAAAACTATAGCTGATCACTAAGAGGACTTTGATCAGCTTTGAGCTGAAAACTTTGTTGCCAAAATAACTAAATCATCTCCCCAGGAAAATTTATTTCTTTTTTTTTTCTGTTTTCTGTTTTGATTTTTCATTTTGTTGAGAATATATATGCTATTGTGTATTTTGTTCATAAGACATAAAACTATTTTAATGATAATAGCTGATAATAGCTCCTCGCTATATAGATGCTGAGAAGGCCAGCTCTGAGCAGATGGGGAGCTAGCAACCTCCTTGACCAGAAAGGTGCATAGTACAGCAAAACGTTTGGAGCTTCAGCATGCCAAACTCAGACTAGCTGTTGCTCTCTAGCTCTTGGTGGTGCTTGCCAGCCACATTATTCACTCTTCTTACCTCTCTCATTCTCCCTACAAGAAGAAAGAACTAAATCTCTCTCTTAGGATCTTCCTTTGTCTCTCACCCACATCGGTCTTTTGTCTCGCATTGCTCTGAAGCCTGTGGGAGGAAGGCCCAGCTTTGACCAGGGCTTTAATCCTTGCCCCTGGGGTAGATTCAATTCTGCTTACATTCCTGATCAGTAGTGAGCTCGCTCTGCATATAGGTCACACTTCTTCCCTTGCTATATTTATGGTGTTGACCTTAAGCTAACCTTCAAAGATTGTTTAGGTATGTAGAGGACTGATGTTTCCTTAAATGAGGAGAGCAGATATAAAAAACTCATTAAAATGAAGTATGTCAGCTCAGGGTCCTACATAAGAATGAAGTAGAAACTAAGATGACATTGCTTGCTTCTTTAAGAGCAGCAGTCAAAACAATTTTTAGCCTGAATTTAAAGACATGAACAAAACTCTCTCATTTTAGAAGTGACGATTTAAGGGCCATTTTTTGCCTTCTTGGGCTATTTAATATTTGACATTATTTGTGTCTTGTTTTAGTATGATAGTTGCTTTAAATAGCAATGCTGTCCAGTGGGATGTCTATTAAGGAAAGAGATACAGTTTGTCCAAAACAAAACTAGAACAAATAAAATGATATCATTAGTACAGCTTTTTCTATACACTGCACGATTAGTAGGAAAATCATTGAGGGACATTTTCTAAGATGAAACACTTTGCTCTTACTTTTAAGTAGTCCTATGAATTCAAATAGAAGTGGCTCTTCATATCAGGATAATACACAAGGTGGAAAAATAGGAAGGTTCTTGGGATGGGATTGAATTAAAGACATTTAAATTTAGGTGTCAACCTAAATTAGCTTTCCAACCTCAATTTAGCTTGTCCACAAGCATAAAAGACATCTAAGCTCTCATTATAGTCAATGGAGATATAATCAACACAGACACGGTAGTCTAGAGCAAATTCAGCTGACCAAGTGAAGATGTCAGCTGCAGCATGAGTGAATATCTGTCTAGTCTCCACTGACTTTATTAACTAGATCTCTGTTAACCAGAGCTTATAGATCTCTACAATCTATAACAGCAGTTTAGACATGTGATTGAACTATAGACAAGTACAGAGAGAAAAAACTGCCGTCTCAGATTGAACCTTGCCATGGACTTTTTGAAGGTTAAAGCAAGATGAAACGCATTAATAAAGTGATCTGGATAGTTTGGGATGTCACCTACTTAAAAAATGAAATCTAAAAGTGACAAGTGGCAAATTTAGGCATGTAAGGATTAGGAACACTAACCATACATTGCACAGTGGGCATAGGCAATGACTTATGGCATGGGGAAAAAAAATACATGTTAAGTGATGAATGTGAGCAAGCTCCACATAGTTGGGTGCATTTGTGTAGGTGGATGAAAATCTGAAATTGAACCTTAAAAATCTCAAACATAAGCCTGTTAATTATTAGGTATTAGTCTGGATGTAACTATTAGTAACACCTGAACTAAAGAAAACAGTCATATTATCGACCCTATGACCTATGATTATGTGATGTAATGGGGTGAATTTGTAGCAACAAACCGGGGGAGCTTCTGCTCTGCTAGTGTGCTTCTCCCTCTCCTTTCTGTCAGTCTCTGCTCTTGTTACAAATTTTCATGCTTCTTCTATTTTTTTTCCCCAGGATTTCATTCCAAAAATCTCTCCCTAGTTACTGTTTAAAGGACTGGTGGTCATTTTCCTCTTTCATGTGATCATTTGGGGGCAAATACTGTCTGAGGTGGTTTGGGGCGTTTTGTTCACCGTTGATTTCATGGCTGTTTTTCCATGCATGGGCTGCGCCACAGACAGGCACTATGAACATGACAGAAGAGAAAAATTAGTTTTCACTTCCAATTACATGTATAGTGTCTAATTAAAACCATTACAGTGTGTTCCTGCTGAGTATCAAATCTATCTTTTGTGCATAGATTCACAAATATGAGAATAAGAGGAGTCTAATGAGGCTTAAATATTGGAAAGTGGACCAATAACTGCAGTCTGAATAAAATGTATGTCCCCAAGGGGCATCTAATCTTGCTAGATTTCTATCAAGCAATGGAAAATTGACTTCTATTCTGAAATTTGTTTCCACCCATATGTTCATTTTGAATATGATATATATATATATATATATGAATTCATGCTTGTGTGTATATACATATGTCTGTATATATATATGCATATGTGTAAAACTTCTCAAAAACTAGCATGTGCCTTGCTTCTGACTAACTAGCATACAGCATTAGGTGTTTTTCATGTATTTCCCTTCTCAGTCTAAAGTGTTATTCAAGGCATTGTATTTTATCATTTGGAAGCTCATAACCAGGGGAAACCTAGCTCTTTACATCTCACATTAGAAGTCATTTTCTTATATCATCACATCATTTTTATACGTGTGTTTTCCTTTATGTCTTCTTTGTTTTGCTTTTATCAATAATATTGAAAGAGGAAAAAATCTCTTTTGGATCCTACTACATTTTTTTTCTGCTTTTGCAAGTGACATAGGGCACATATGACCTTGTTGGGGACAGTCAAGAATTTGAGGCTCATGTGAACTTCTGAGAGTGAGTGGGGACCCAGAACATGTGTGACCTTCTGCAGGACAACCTGCTTTAAGTGACGTGAAGCAAGCACTTCTTCCATGTTATGCCTGTGCTCATGGCTATAGGTAGCAGCTATATAGGTCTCATGGATATAGCATATGAATGTGTGTGTCTTGGCAGTGTAGACATTTGTGTATCTCTCACTGTTTACACAGAAAGAAGAACTAAGAAATAAATTTAACATTATCAAGACATAAAAGGTTGCAGGTGGAAGCCTTTATGGGGATCATGAAAATAACTTCAAGAAAAAAAAATGTTAGGAAGAATTTTTAAAGCAAATAATTAACTTCAAATCAAGCTAACCTGAAGGACATTCAAGTGGTATTGTGGTACCACAATACTTGTTGCTATTCAATACTACTGAAGGACAACTTCCTATAAAAGCACTCTTAGTAATGTAGAATTAGTTCACTTCTCTTTTCACTCAGAACAAAATGGCTTTCTTTGATTATCCTCCCACATACTTTTTTAAAATAAGCCAATGAGTTGTAAAGCTTCTAAATACCTAGATAAGATATTTTAAAGGTCATAGCAACATCTAAAAATATCACCTTAACATTTTTTTAGTGTTATAGCAGCTTAAAATATCATTTTGAAAAAGTAAAATAACATAATTAAAATTATCAAGAGAGAAACCTGCTAAATAAGCATAACCTTACAGCCCTTCCTGTGAATTCTTAGTGCCATAAAACTGTGAAAAAATGAAATGTCGATTTTAGTCATCTCAGATTTAAATTCAAAAAAGTCTAAATGTAGCTTAAGCAGGTTTAAAGCAAAAATATCAATGTTCTGGTCTCTACTAGACAGAAAGAAAGAAAAAATATGCAGTTCATGTAGTTCCTTTCATTCTTCTAAATCCTAGAACTCTTCATATATTTATGAAATACAGTTTTTTGAGGAGCTGAAGGAGAAAGAATAGAACATTAGAAGATACCAGCATGTTACAGGATATGCTTAACTTTGAAACAATATATAGAACAATTGCTTTGGTCTATCTTAGCACATCTGATTTAAACCATGAGATTTCTGCAATTCCCCAGCACTTAAAAGTGAAGCAGATACTTAAGGGCTGTCAAAGACCTTTAATCATCAGGTTGCAGCAGCAGCATATAAGGGATATCTGGAGTTCTCAGACATTGTAAAGATTATATCCAACTGCAGCTGGCGTTTAGGTCAGGATTCTTCTTTTTCACTGAACTAGATCCAGGTTGGTGTTTTAGCTTGTAGCTCTCTAGGAGCTACGGGGCAAACTTCTTCCTTCCGTGGGATGTTCCTCAAGTGAGGATGCACTCTCATACAGCTCAGCTTACAAAATTTCTTTGAAAGCTTCAAGTGCCTGAAATATTTTTTCAAGTACATGTCCATAAGGTTATGAAGATTACTTGTTGCATGCAGCCCAGACACTGACTGTAACACTGACAAATCCAGAACCTCAAGTGGCTATTGGTGATACAGAAAATTTTTCCAGATGTTGGTGGTTGCTGAAATCCATGAATAGAAAACATATGTTCCTATTTCTCTGAATAGAAAACATAAAGGAAAGGAATTCTGGAAAGAATGGAAAAGTGCAACATTTCACTGGTATGCTGTGTAAGGATTACACTGCACAGGAGATGCTCTAAAAATCAAGATTTATCATATTGTTTCTATTACTCTAATCCTACTATATGTAGGGTGTTTAATTGTGGAGATGGCAATAGACAATATATTTTTAAAGACAGAGAATAAATATGACTTTTTTGCTCCCTTAGGCCAAGAGGATGGAGGAATTTTAAGAAAGCTGTGGGACCAAGAAAAAATAATCTGTGAAAAATCTGACTAGATTTTCATATCATAAGTAAAACAGAAAATTGTTACATATTGTTGTTATATGAATGGATTCAATTCTCTATTTGTTTTAAGCTATTTTTAAATCTCATAAATATTTTAATTATTTATATCTCAGATTACAAAAGGAAACAGAAGTTAAAGAGAAATGTTGGCCTCTTCAAATTGGCTATTTGAATATCTCTTAGAAAGAAATGGCAATTTAGATGCCAGAGCTGAGCAACTACTTGAATCTGAAAGTAATATATATATATAAATATATAAATCTAGGTATATTCTACCTCTACAATGTAAAGGATATTAGGATTTAAAATTTATGCATGACCATAGCTATGTGAATAGGTCAAAGACTGGACACTAGAAATATATAATTCATCCTGTATTGATAGCACTCATGTTGGGTTATGCTGAGCAGCAGAGATGTTCTACTGAACTAGAGACATGCTAGCTTTGACCATGGCAAAGACATTGCTATACTAGCCCCTTATATATTATTCCCATGAACTTAGCAATGAACATAAATCAATCTTGGAATAATTTTTGATTTATATGAAATTTTGATTTATATGAAAAGCCATTAAAAATCTTAGCTTTCAAGTCACTGTAATGATTAGATCAGCCATTGCACATGGGTCAAATCAGAACACTTCACTTCAAATACTTGCAAGTGCTGGGAGGTTAGATCCATGTAAATGGGTTTAGCCCATTTGGGCTGCTATGGTAAAGAATCAAAATCGAGAGTCTCTTCAGCACAGATATCATGTTCCAGAGAGACCAATTATTCCAAATCTATAGACAAGTCTAGGGTTCATAGAAGATGATCACCTTAACAACAAGTGTATCAAAATATAATAGAAAGTCTGAACAATGATTTAAAGCTGCGGAATTCTTGTTTTTGTTTGTTTATTTATTTGTTTCCTTTAATACTAAAATAAAATGTGCATTATGATTTTTTTGAATAAACAGCAATGCACAGATGCTTACTCATATCATCAGATTCATATGCTAGCATGATCTTTTTCTTTATTTGACTTTGAGACTTGTTTCATGTATATTGATTTCTTTTCTATTATTTTTATTGACCATAAGGACTAAGAAAACTTCATTGCAGCATGTAAAAATTATTAACTGATACATTCAAGTTCATTCACTGCTTTCTTTTCTTTGATTTCTCTTCTTGTTTTATACTCTAAGCATATTTGTTATGCTAGACATATTCTGTTACACAGCAAACAGCTATGTGTGCTGTGTAACATTTATTATTGATTCCATCTGTTTTTTGAAATTGTGGATGGTCCAAATGTTAGTTAAAATCTGTTTATTATCAACAAACTGGTTTTATGAAGACACAAGAATGGTTTTTCTTTGTTAAATATTTCAAATGATGTCTTGGAATGCATGAAAGAGGTAAAAATATATTTACTAAAGCAGCCATATCTTTATCACAGCACTGTGACATTACCTCTATTGATGTGGTTGAGGCCACTGTCAATGATCAGAATTAGAAAGTGAGAAAGATGCATACAATTGACAAAAACATTGTACATAAGACCAAGAGATAATGCAACCATTTGGTAAATGGTCTGACTATAAAAGCACACTCATAAACAATCTTAAACACTCTTATGATTATCTTTGTGGTTAACATCATTTAAATTGAAAAAATCTGTTAGTCATATAAATGTCATTATTTCTATCTTCAAAATTCAGCTACCAAATCAGAATTTGTCAGCATACATGTGATCATTGCTGTGGGATGGAGAGTGAGCTTTGGATTTACCAAATAGTATGAAAGCTGGAAACACTGCCTTTCAGTTTCTGTGTAGAAGAGTGGTTATTAAGGTTATTCGTATTACAACAAAGATTTTTCAAAGCTATTGAAAGCTATTGCTTTTGAAAATTCAAGAACAGGCCATAAGGGTCAGCAAAGATACAGCTCATATTTGAACGGTTTGAGGATACTTCACCTAATCTTCTGCCTTCCAATGGTATTTTAAAGACTTTGCTAATGCTGGCTGTTAGCAGTTATCAAGAAATGCTCTGTGGCTTGTGGTAAGTGCTTCAGTGAGTGTGGTGGGGTGGGCAGGATGGATGCATCCAAAATAATGCATGATTATTGTCCTGTGGTCCTGTGGTGGACCACTTGGTGATGGTCCTTTCTTGTCTTACATCTCTGTAATGAAGTGCAAAAGGCAGGATCTTCATTACTAATATGGAATATGGCTCAGGACTGTAATGAAAGGCTCCTTTTACCAAAGCAGACCTTCTGATTGTATTATGTTTTGCAGCACAATAGTTTACCAAGCAATTTCTATGCTGTCAATAAAAAGACTGACTGTTGACCTTTGGAAATAAAAATGAGAGAAATGTAGTACATTTATTTTAATTGGTAAAATCAATCAGATCAATCAAAAATTTATTATTGTTTGGTCTTGATACTGAAAATAAAAAAATAATATTGAAATTGTTTGAGTGGAATAGTTTATACAGAAGAAATACAAGGTATTGTTTCACAGTCTATTAAAATTATATTTAGATACATTTAATATTGAAGTATCTTTTCCAAAACAAAACAAAAAAAGTTTTTTTTTCCAGCTAATCTATTTTGACATAAAAACATTTTTTCCACATGAAACAACTAAATGCATTAAAGAGCACTTCAGTCAACTCAAATCAGCCTTTTGTCTCAAGAAGAATTTTCATCTGACAAGTTTCACTCATTCTATTGAAAGTCTATCTTCCAGTACTACACCAGTAGAAAGGAGGGAAACATTAAAAGTTAATCTGTTGCTGACAGATTCTTCAACAAAGACAGACATTTAAGTATATGCCAGTTCAGAACAGAATGATGATTCAGTTATTCCTCTAGGTTAAATTTTCATTCCCTGACACCGCATGGTCCCATTCATGGTAGCTGAGTCCAGGTCAAGGAAGGTTTGGAAGAAATAACCTCATTCAACACCACAGCTCTAGCTATACTCTTGATAGGAACATGTGTGAGGGACAGGGTCATGTCAAGTAGATGTTCTTGAATGTCTTTGCTACCACCAAAGAAACTTCTGACTGAGAAGCTACAAATTGCCTTCTTGCACCTGAACACGTCTCTTTCTGGGAAGAGCCCCAGGCTCTGTTGCCTCAGGGAGGCAGGGGACATCTGAAGAAGAGACAGCTAAAGTGGGACGGCCGTGGCTGTCCCAGGCTGTGCGCACTCCAGGTCTCCTGCCACCTTCTACAGGTACAGCTAAAGCCAGTGGCAGTTAGTTGGTAATGAAAAAACATTTTTTTTTTAACTGAAAAAAACAGCTTCCAAACAGCTTTCATCAGTGAATACCAGGATTTACCTATTGAATCTGTGACTGAGTCAATTAAAAATGAACCCTGTTTGTTTCTATGGGAACGTTTTATATAGCCTTCTCATCTATTTACCTACTGGTGTTCCCAGTGATCATTTTAAAGGGGAAAAAAAATGAAAAATTACTATGAAAGTAGTACAAATACTTTTCTCTTGGTTCATTGTGAAAGGTGCTAATTTCCTTTTTGCTGTGAATAACTTATTAATACACAAATGTCAGAAATAGAACTGACCTTTTCTCCTTTTTCAATAGAGCATTTTTTTACAAGAAAAATGGCAATATGATATATTCTAAATATTCCACAAAAAAACATTTTGATGAAAAAATATTGTGACTTGTCCATAGAATTATCAAGGTTGGAAGGGAACCCCAGAGATCATCTAGTCCAACCCTCCTGCACACGCAGGATCATTCATCAGGAAAGACCATTTATGTGATCTTTTTGACAGTTTCTCCATCTGTTTGGTTCCTTCTTTCTCTGTTCTGAAAAAACAGAATAATAAAAAATATACTCAAGTCAACCAGCTCACTGTCCAGCCAAATTTCTGAGAAGTGGGCAGGTCAGATTGTCCATTTCCTCAAGTGAAAATCATATGTTTTTTGTTTTTAATTACTGTGTTTTAGAATTCATTTCTACTTTATACTTTTTACTCAAAAAGGGATTTCAAGTACCTGTTTATTACCTATCATGTTCACTGTGGATCTAAGTGCCAAAGAAAAAGAAATTAGACATTAAATAGAAATTTTAAAGTGTGGTGAGATAGGTTGAATTTATATGGAATGACTTCTACTAAGGACAAGAGCAAGCCACTACTCTTCTTATGCTCAAGTGGATATTTTGGTTATTTATAGTAATTTAATAGTAATTTCAATACAGTAATTGTTTTAATGGCAAGATGCCATTAGAGGCACTTGCCTTCCAGCTCCTTCAGCTCCTTTTTTTTTCCTTTTTTCTTTTTTTTCTGCCTTTTTTTTTTTCCTCACCATACAATTATTTTGTGAACAGGAAGGATATTTTGAGTGCAGAATTATACCACTAAATTCTCTTGGGATAGATTTATGGTCATTCACTAAAATGAAAGTAGTATCTTTCCATTTCCTTTTGTTACAGATATTTGTCCATTTCTTTGCCAAAATCTTGTTTGAAGGGCTAACAGCCTAGAACAACAACAAAAAAATCTAAGCCTTCCTTGGGTGGGAGAGAGAGAAATTACACTTACAAAGGCAAGAGCAATGAGCACAGCTGTTTCTGTTGCTGACTCACTGGTCAGCAAATCTTGTAAAATGAGAACCAGGGGCGTTAACAGATTATTTGGTTGCTTGTTTTTCTTCTACAATGATAAATGGAAGCTTAGCAGCAGTAAAATGGGTAACAAATATGAAAGGGGATAAAAGGTGAAAAGTGAGAAACAACTTTAAGATCCTTCTAAGAGCACATTTAAAATATTTTTTCCATTGCAGGTAAGTGGACAGAAAATATTTTAAAATGGTAGATTACTGCTTCTGTACTGATTAGATTGGTGCTTTTTCCTCAAGAAATATGAAATCAGTATTTTTGTAAGGTTTCTCTATCCATAAGGTAAGGCTCGTCTACAGAAGTCAGATTTTATTTACTTATACCACACTTAAAGTAAAGAAAAGAAAAAAAACATAAAAAAGAGAAAGAAAAACAAGAAATCAAGCAAACAAAAATAAAAAGTAGTCTTTAAAATGTGTCTGCCCAAGTGATAACCTTGCCCAGACAAGGACTGTACCACTGTGTTACTCTGACCCAAGACAGGCTATTTTCAGGGCCATAAAAAGGTACTCCTAGCACCTCTGTTCTTCTCCACGGTTCACTGGGTATGTAGGTGCCATGTTAGACTTGCTCAGATTCTGTTCTTGAGAAAATAACAGAGATGGAAACTTACTCTTATATATAAAAAGTGTAAAATCCCTAGAGCAGTACAGCCCATGGCTGAAAGAAAGAGACCTCATTACCAGGAGGTTTTTCACCTCTGCACTATGGCTAAATGCTGCTCTTCCTGACCTCACAGGCTACAGAAAAGTAAAATGTAAGAAGCATCAGCTGTTTGGAGCCCAGGACAAATAAAAATGCCACAGACTGAGAGAGGTGAATATAAATTACTCAAGAAAAAAAATCATACAGATTGTATATTTAAGTTCAAAGCCAATCTGATTCTCTAGCTTATTCTCTTAATTATCCTAAAACCAAAGCCCTTCCAATAAAATTCGAGTGTCAGAAAAGATAATGAGGAAACTAATACAATTTCCTCACAGATGAACAATTCCATTGACTTTTTTGGGATTATCCTGGCCAGGAAATAAACCAACAAACAAACAAATAAATAAAAAGGATGGCAGCTGAATTCACTCTCTCTTCATTCTTCATTTCCAAAAACTGATTTAGAATTGTGAATAGCCCAGAGTAGAGCACTGAATCTAGTCCAAAACAGAGCACTGAAGCTAGATTGTCAGTCCTACACCAGTTTAGGCTTGTGTAGATTGTGATCTGAATTGCATGGCATGAAATGGAGCATTTTGCATTTAATAAAAGCACTAGAGAAATAGCCAGTTGGTATCATGTAAGAAGATATAGGCAAAACTAACAGTTCTGTGCACTTTTGGAGTAAGCTAGTTCAAACCATGCTTCAATGAAGTACTTCATCTGTTCTTAATCTGTTCTTAATCTTAAAGATTTCTTTAAAATCTGTCAGTCTCAATGGAGTTTGGGGCAGTTAGGCATGCGCCTAAGTCCTTTGCTGAACTCAAATCTGAAGGCGTAGGCAACATTATAATCTATGTGAAAGATCCCTCGCATGTTTTTTTGCTGACTTTGGAACAGGTCCTTTAGCAAGTCTAAAATGAAAGAGAATAAAATTTTATCATCTTATCTGGTAGCATCTGACTATCATCCTGTTGGGTATGATTGACAGTCCAAGATAACTGAAAGTCAAAATAAGACTGGATTACATAGAACCAGTGGTATAATTCAAATATCCCTACTACCAGTTCAAGAAAACTCTGCTCTGGAAATGTCCTCACTGTCCTGTGTGCTTCATCCCATGTGACAAGTTGGCACTGTGCTTTGGAAATATTTTTGATTTAGTCGTTCTTTATTTTTCATATAAAGTATATCATTTGACTGCTGCACTGCACCATAAATAGACATGTTTTTCTTCTCTTCTCTTAATCACACAGCTTTCTTCAACTGCAGTTGAAAAAAGAGTCAGCACTCACATCCTAATATGTCCTTTCTCATGGCTTGTGTTGTTTTTGCTTGGGACAGTTAAGATTATATCCAAGGAAAACCATTTATCTGTCCTTGAGAGAAAGGAGATACTTAATTATCTTACTTCTGTAAAGCCCTCATAATAATTGCTTTCTACTGTGATTCTTGAATGCAAAGTATTAAACACAAGAAGTTGTTAGAAGAGACTAGTAGAAATAACAAAAAAATTGACATAGTTTTCTTAGGGAACAAAACAGAGGAGACATTAACTGGGGAATGTCCTGGCTCAAATTAAGCTTTTTAGGTTTTGGAAAAGCAAGATGAGAGGGAATCCTTGACCTTTGCTGAATCTTTGGAAGGGTGTCCAGAAAGCTAAAAAATTGGACCAAATAAACACAGAAAAAAACAGATTTTTTTTTCCTGGAGATGAAAACCTGTCTTCTTGCATCAGAAATGTTACCTTGTCAAACAGGAACTTATACATGCTCAATAGACTAGATCAAGAGTATTTAGTAAACATTAAACATTAGCATCTTTAAACTCATAGTGCTTTCCATTGCACACTATATCACTATAAACCTGAGAATAATTTTCATTTTGAAGACGCTTGTGTCACTTCAGACTTTAGTGAGCAGAATTTACTTAGGGGCCACTGCTAGAGATGTCATTCCCCATGGGTCATTCAACGTTATCACAGGATGTTAGACCAAATGCCAAGTCTTTGTCTAGTGAGACCTGTGTGTGCACACTAGGGCACAGCTGAGATTCTTGCTCCGCTGATCATCTACATCTTCACGCACCTGATCACCATGAAAACTGTTCTTATATCTCTAAATTATATCCTCTGTTCTACTGCTGCTCTGCAGAACAGCTACCTTCTGTGTCTCTCCCTTCTGATAGGTGAGAAGTAATTTCCCTTTGCTAGTACAATGATGATACAAATATCTCGCTATTATTCTGTCTTACTATTAGTGCAGTTTTAAAGCTTTTTTTTTTTTTTCCTTCACAAAAGCCAACATTGGGTAACCAGGATTTTGTTCTTGTCATTATTTTTATTATTCTTTTCCATTTTCTTTTGATTATCACCCTCATATAAATACTTCACCCTCATAAGCATGCAAATTCTTTTCACATGCCTATCTGCAGAATTCTTGCTGGATGGACATGAAAGGTACTGCTTGGCAGGTTGCCCTTCTGTAGTTATTTTGAAATTTCTGGAGTATTATTAAGCTTCAGGACACTTTTTTTTTTTTTAAGCTGGGACACTTTTTGCCTAAAATAAAGTATATTTTTAAAAACTGTGTAAGGATTCTCAGTGGATTTTGGATTATGTTCAAATATAGATTGTGAATCTCCCTTAGCAGAAACCATGGAAATCAATGTGGCTATTCTCAAGCATTAAGGATTTTACTTTGGAAATCACACCATCTTCATCAGCTGCAACTGAGTCTGGGTTCTGAGTATGACAAACCATTCCAAATGACACAATTCAAATAAACTAAGATAAATGAATGCAAGATCTAAATACGTTAATTTCTTTCCATGAGTTCTTGACATTTCCACAAAACTCTCTTTGACATTTCATTTTCTGTACTCCAAAAGTGATGAATAATGACTCTTTTTCCATGATTTTGTTTTTTCAGTATTCTGCAGGTATAAAATCTGGAGCATACAGTGGGAAGTTGGTATGCAGATAGCTGATAACGTTTTTAGGACTATCACTTGAGGTTCTGTGATTTATTGTTTCTCCCAACAAGGTGATTGAATGGAGGTAAAGGAATTTTTTAGAAGATGTCAATGGCAAGTCTGGCAAGTAGGCCAGAGCCTACTTGTGACTGAAATGTTCTAGATGGACACTAATGTCTGTTGGTTTAAGTCAGAGGTTTGGTAATGCAGGATGTGTAAATAAATCTTTCAGAGACACTGCCTTTCTGCTACCATGTGTAAGTTTTGTCATCCTACTTGTCTTATTTGCTAAAAGCTTTGGACATCACGTAAAAATGCCAGAGCACTCATATGAAAGCTCATTAAGTGAACTTTATTATCTATGGAACCATGATGATAAAGCTTTGATGATACACATAGACATGTGAATTTCCTTTTTAAAAGACTCAAATTAGGGCTCAACTTTCCATTGTACAGTATCTGAGAAATTAAAAAATATATGGACAAACTGCAAATGGAATCCCATCTGGCCATCTGCAGTTGAAATGTCATTGAAGTAAAACCTAAAATTGCTTGAGAAAACAACAGGAAAAACATATTTTCTTCAGTCTACTAAATGAACTAACAAAGCTCTGCTGTCCTCTTGTATATTTTACATCTATTTCATTGTGATCTGAGATCTGAATCAGACACGCAGAATCCATATTAAACATCAAAGATATTATTTCAAGCTCAATATTGGTATACGGACTTTCATCCCTATGCTTTTTAGATACTTTGGAAGAATAAATCCAACAGACGAGCAGGTCTGTGAGGCCAGCACACCTCTGTTTACCCAAATTACCTCCGTTTTCTGGCAAGGAATCTGAGGCACACACAGAAGGAGCAACCCAACAATGTCAAAAAATCTGTTTGTGAACAGGCTATTATGGACTTCAGATATTGTGATATTATTCTTCTACAATAGTTCTTTAATTCCATGTCAATGAACAGACTAGGACTGAGTATGGTGGCTTTAAAAAAACTGAAACATGCTCTGGACCATCAGTTTTCACAAGCTGCTGGAGTTCATAACAGGGAAAGGATTCCTAGGGATGCACAGCAGATGGCAGATTAAGGTCCTTTGACATATGCTCTAGAAGAATAAATCTAATAAAAAACAGTTAAGATTCTTGCTATAAAATGGATTCTTTCTCTATCCTTGAAAACATGTCTTGAATTATAGAAATACTCCATTTTATTGAATCTTTACAATTCTGCTTACATTTCTTGTGAAGTATACTACTCATGTCACTGAATTAATGCATATATATTTTGTTTTCATTTTATGTTACATAATTGCACCTATTTACCTTATTTTCCAGACCTATTTTGGAGCAGTTATTCAATAATTTTGTAAAGCTATTTATTTTCTAGGATTTTCAGCATTCTCCCTTTTGGCAGCAGTATGGGTTTTTTTTTTCCATCTTATTTTATTCATATTAAAAAAAATGTAAATGTAAGGCAATTGTTGATCCGGGGATATTGATGTTTTAAGTAAAC
This sequence comes from Crypturellus soui, assembly GCA_032275445.1. NCBI lineage: Eukaryota > Metazoa > Chordata > Aves > Tinamiformes > Tinamidae > Crypturellus > Crypturellus soui. The sequence continues at coordinate 33,830 of JAUBNY010001194.1, forward strand.
AAGGAAAATTTTCCTCTCTGTGGAACTTAATGCACCCCATTTTCTAAAGTTCCACAGAGAGGAAAATTTTCTGTTATTTTCTTAACACTCTAACTTCCAGAATAACATGAGATGTCTACCATAAAAAATACAGTCTCAGTTTCAGGACAAATAAGGAAAATTCTGAATATTTATTTTAACCTCAGCTCTGAAGATATATTTGTAAAAATAAGAATGGAATAAATGAAACATAGACCGGGGACTAGGGAGAATCTCAGAAGGGACTTTTGGTCATTCTTTCTTCTGCAATACAGTGTCAGCCTGACCTTCCTCCTAGAAATAAGGAGGAAAAGGAAAAAAAGATATTTTTACAAGTCTCTTTATCTGCAGTGATTTATCTTAGACTTAGATTGCCAAGGAAGGTACAGATGTTGCTGGATTCAGCTTTAAACAAAATTATTTCAATAAGTAACAGAGTAATGTTTGTTTTGATATAGAAGATTTTTTAAGTGCTCTGGCTGAAAACAACTTTATATTGATGTGAAAATTGTGACAGGTCTAGATTTAATTCTACTGATGAGACGGCTGCTCCCAAGATAGAAGTAGATTAACAAAGTACAAGAAAAAAATCTGACAGATGCGGGATAGTCCCAAAGCTGACAACATCTTTTCAAGCACCTTGTCATCCTTGTCCAGGAATGCATCTATTTGTGGTCCTCTCCATCCCAGCCACATGAGCTGCCATAAATGAAACTATGCTGCTTTATAAATATAGTAGGCTTTCTTGGAAGCAACAATAAGTGCTGTCCAATTTGGCTGGAGTCAGCTGTGCATTAGGTATACAGGTTAGGGAATTCTGCTTCCCAGTCCTTTTGTCACAGGGCTTTCCTGCCCTATTACCCTTAGGGAGTGATGGTCTGTCTAACCACTAAAGCACAGGACTCCAGCATATCTACTGCTAGAAATGCATGCCATGTTCAGGCAATGTTGAGGCAACTTGGCATGTTCAGGCCACTTGCTTGCACATAAGACAAGGTGTAATATAGCACTGGAAGAGGAGCGGAAGGAGAGAGGACTCAAGGGAAGCCTTCCAGGTCTTCTCATTTTCTCACTTCTTCGCAGAGGGCAGGCTCCAGGCACGGAGGCCTCCATTATCCAGCTATCAGCCTCTGTTCACTAATGGGATCCTGAGGGCTTCATGTGAAATGTGAGGGGCAAGTGGCACCTCACACAATCACAGGATGGTTGGGTCTGGGACCTCTGGAAATGATCCAGTCCAATCTCCTGGATAAACATGGTCAGCAGTAACAGACTGCTCAGGACGCTGTCCACAGGTTTTGAATATCTTTGAGGACAGCTATTCCACAGCCTGTCTGGACAACCTGTTTCAGTGTTTTTAGTGGCTGTCAAATGCTAAGTTGTCAGTTATTCCATATTTCTCAAACAGATTATTTAGTGGAAACTGGAGGAACTGAAAGAAGGCAGCTTTTCTCTCTAGTGACTGCTGCTTTTGCATAAGCGTTTCTAATAATTCTAATTGTCCACAGGCAATTATATCTGTTATATATCTGGCTTCTTCAGTAAGTTCCCCTAACCCATTACTTCTGTGTAGTGATCCACTAGCGACTGAATGTCCATCATAATGTCCATTTCTAACCTAAGGTTCCCTATGGAGCCTGTACTACCCTAAGT
>JAUBNY010001194.1:37651-49382 GCA_032275445.1 Crypturellus soui
AAAAAGAAGTTGGTTTGAAAATAAAGTTGTCTCACTCTGCATCCCAGACTGAGTCCGTGTTTTCACAAGGTGCAACATACTCTTTATTTAGTGCCTTAGCTTGTGAAAAATTTACACTGAAATTGGATACCGAAGTGAAGAATGTGAAAGGTGCTGGGAAAAAAAATCAAGTTATTGCAGAATGAAAACACAATATTGGTAATTAATATAAGACTCAGATTGAAAAGAAAAACAGTTTACAGAGGGAATACACCAGTCACTCAGGCTGTGCAGATCCAGAATGCCAATAAAAATTCAGTAGCTCAGACAGGGAAAGGAAAAATCAAACTGCGGCTGGAAGAACTGGAAATGTGCATTGACAGCACGACCGAGAGCAGGCAAACCTAAAGACAGTTATATCTTGCTTTCTCTGTGGGGTCACACAAGGACACTATCAAGAAAATGAAAGCAAGCAAATTCTTTAAGAAAAAAATAGAAACGTTCACAAAACCACAGACAAACTTGTCTATTGATTATAATCTTGGAACCCTAAAGCTCATTAAAAATCACAGAAAAACAGATTTTCTAAATCATATTGAAGATAAAACTGGAATGTTCTGAAAACAAACAGGCAGCATCTTTAATAAAAAAAAAATCTAATATCCCTTTTCCTTTCTTTTTTTTTTTTTTTTCCTGAGGACAAAATGCAGCCTCACATCAAAAGAATAAATGAATTTTCCCTTCCTCATTTTTGTAGAAATAGTTGAGCAAGAAGAGCAGAGTGACCTAGTCATAGGAGATATTATTTCTGCAGTGACGAAAGAAAATCTTATTCAGTTAACATAGCCAAGGGAAGTGTGTTTACCTGTGATTTCTGCAGGCACTTCTGGCTGCTGACAGTGCAGATTTGTGCCATCCTTTTACTTTCAAAAACTCTACAATCAGATATTTTTCCAGAGAGAGAGATGAAAGTCATTTATGGGATTCCCAATATCATATAGTTATACATATGTTAAAATCATTAATATATCTTTACCGCTATCTACCTCTATTTATATACCCCTATGTTTGAGGCTGACAAGTTTAGAAGCACCTTACAATATCTTGGACAATAATGAGATGATTTTAAAGAAAGAGTTCTACATATATTTTATTTATTAATCTAGGTTGTTCATTTAAATATTTCTCTATCAACTGGAATAATGAAGATACAGGAAAATTTCTTGAAATAATGCATTTACATATCCTGTGCCCCGAAGCATATGCAAAACTTAATTTTAATGATAAACTGAGTTAAATCTGTCATCTAAATAGACCTTCTTGTGGACAAACATTATAATGCCCACAAGAATGCACAATTCCGTCTGACACACAGATTTGCTAAGGTATATCTGACTGCACATGACCTTTGCAGAAAAGCAGCAAATAACAGAGTACCACTTATACTCTTTTCAGGTTTTTAAGTAGCAAAAAGTAATCAGAAAAAGGGATGTCCATAAAATGTGTTGCATCATACAACTAGTAATATTGTGAATACCCCATTCCAGCATTTTGGTTTTGACACTGTCAGAGTGCTGAGGTAAATGCTGAATATAAAATATTGTCCTTGATTGAATATTGTATCTATCTGCAGTATTGCAGCCATTTGTAAGAGTTATCTATGAAAAAGAGTTGTGCAATGCAATTGCTCCAGCATTTCGGAGTGTGTAACAGTTTAAACACTGATTACATTAGGAGAGGTTGGTCTGTGTGAGAATGTAGCATAACCAAGCAAGAAGGCATCACCCACAGCTTAAGTTGTATGAGCTAATTAATGCCTTTGGCTTCACATGATGTCAGGCAATGAACATGGCAGGAACATTTGTAAGATCTATGTTGAATCTCTGCTGTGAGTTAGGAGACAATAGAAAAAGAGTTTATGGATCGGAACATATAGAAGATCCATCATATCTTCGTATACTTACAGGACCATTTAAAAAGCAAATTGGAGCACACTAGACCCACTCCCACGGCACACACGCACACCGAGACAGACACTGTATATCCCCCGGTAGCTGGCCTTGGACAATCTACCCCGTAGCTGAACCTGGATTCTGCTCTTCCCAGGTGTCTCCAACTTAGAGTGACAGCACATAAACACACGCACACGATCCCTTCCCTTACTAACCAGTTTATTTGGTCTGATATCCTCCAGGGATCACTCACTCACTTGCAAACCCTTGCTCCATTTGCCCATACCCCACAAACCCCATAAGTTATATGACCCATGGTCCCACTCCAATTGCTGGCACTCAGACATCCCTTCACAACTAGCAAGTGCACAGAATAGAAATTTTATAATGGAGGAAAATAGTTAGAAATGGGGTTTAATAGGACAGGACAGACTGAGCCAAACAGGTTCAGGGAGTGCTCAAGTGACTGCACTGAGCAGCAACCTATTTACATGAGAATAGTCTTTATCCTTCTGTTTTCCCACATTTGTTCCTCCCCATGCCATTTAGATCTCTCCCTTTCTCCAACTTGGTTCTTCCTCTAAACATCCCATAATAATTTGCACATATTCCTGAAATGCGATTACCATGCATCCCACAACATGTCCCATATTCCTAGGCAGTGACCTTCCCTAGTCCAAGGGAATAATCGCCCCCATGGATTCATCTCAGTGGGTTCCACACCCAGTCCACAGACCTTTATTTCCCCTGGGACAGAGCTAAGAGGGAGCAGTCAAGGACTCATTTTTCTGTCTGGGCTTTTGGAGTCCCTGCACCTTCATCCTGTGCGTGGAGATGAGCCTTTAAAGGATTGACTGATTTCCAGCAATGGGACGGAGAGCAGCCATGGCAGAATATTATTTGGTTTCCTCACATGCCATGGATCTTCTGTACTTCTTTATGTGCATGTGCAGGCAAGATTTTTATTATATTACCTAATGTATATAAGATTTCCTAGTAGAATGAAATCTACCTGTGATTTATCATTTTCAAAGAGATTCCTAGTCTGGCAAAGTTTCTTTCTTGAGATCACAGAATTTTCTTCATATGGTTCCTTAAGATACAGTCTTTAGGTTTCTTAAGATACAATAAAACCATACTTATAAAAATGCACATTCTGTTAATTTTGACATAACTAATCACTATTGGTGATTAGTTTTTGCCTGAATATCTGGAAAAGGAAATGAAGAGTTCTACTGAAGTGTGCCCCATCACTGGTTCAACACCTAGATATTTTTGGACAGACTTCAAGTCCTCTGAAGTTAAGGAACTTCTTTTCTAGGATTAGAGAGCAGCCTCTATGTTGTCTTATTTATATTTTTTCATGCCCTTATCATCATAGCAACTGACTACTTTTCAAGCTCCTGTTGCATGATAAAACTAGCTTTCTTCAGTTACAATGCTCTTATACTTTCTTTCTACTTGAAAGAAACAGAAGAATCTACTTTTAAAAATGTCTTTCTATGTTTATATTAGCCATAGAGGTACACCTTGCATAGGAGAATTGATGATTTGAAGCAATTCCTCATTCCAGCAAAAATTTGTTGTATAACTGAAGACTACTACAAAATCCAAGGACTAAGTAAATACCTGCTCCATAGATTGGGAATCGGTCTGGGAATAGGCTGCAAAACTGCATTTTACCATTTCCTGAGATAAGCCCACTATCAAAGACCAAACTATTGGTATCTACAGACAGCTGCTGTTTGCGTAAATCATGGGGAAAAGAATCTCCTGTTCTAGAGAAGTCAAAAGGTGTGAGGTAGGTATTGCAGTCACACTGAGGCATCATCTCTACCAGAAAATCAAAGAGAAAGCCTTTATAGATATGTACTGTAACTGTACTTATGCTGGAGTGTGATGCTTACCTTATATATTAGCACGAACAATAGGAGAAAATCTACATTTGTGTGATGAGTATTGGTTTAAAAGTTATTTATGAACTTTAGGAGCTACTTCAGTTTTGCATGCAGCACGTATTTGTTTACTTAGAAATTGTGTGGTGCTATCTCTTTGAAATTTGTTTGAGAATTGCTAACATGTTTATCAAGATTTTATACAAACTACCCCTAGGTTTAGTGCTGTGTGACTCTGTAAAGAAAGACATAATTTGGTGCAGAGTCTAGAACACAAGAAATGTTTTTCTCTCAGTATTTCTCTGCCAGAACACCAACTGAATAAATACATGGAAAAATGAGGTCCCATTTATCATGTGTTTCTAAATAAGTGTAAACATTGCTATGTTACAGCTGCAGAGTTACAGCTACTTTGGAAAAAAAAATCTAAAAACAAGCTCTTTTCAATGAGACAGTTTGTCTTGAGCAAACCAGGTCTGCAAACCAATTTCAGCATCAGAGACAGATGCAGTCATCAAAAGTCTAAGCAAGATAATTTGTACATAAAAATAAGCTGATCTGGAAAAAAATCAGGAGAGAGAGCAATAAGTTGCAAGAGCTGAGAGCTTCTTCAGTAGATTGAAAAAAGCATTGAAAAAAAGTTCTTGCTACTGGTTAATCTATTATTACTGTGTCTATCCAAGTCTTGGACAGGAGATGTTGGGAGATATTTTTAAACAATGTCTCAGTCTCACATAAGCATCATGTCAGCATCATCTATAGCCACTAGCATCTAAAACTTAAGACAAAGTCTCAAATATTGCTGAACACACCCTTCCAAAATGTGTGCTTCCCCCTCTCTTCCACACCAGCTGCTGGAGTCAGGTCTGCATAGTGGAACCTCAAGAACGATGGCAGTGCCTGCTGCAGAATGGGGCTTGCAGCCGCTGTCAGAGTCAGCGTCTTCTGAGAAGGCATTGCTGTGCCAGGCTGCTTTTGCCCATTTGCTCAGGCAGAAGTTTTTAAAAACTGTAGTGGTGTCCTCTGGGCATTATTAAAATCATAAGTGACAAATCATATTTTCTTCTTGACTCCCCATCTGAAGCCGAGTGCCCTCACTGAAGCGTGTCATGACTGGCCCCTAAAAGCTTTCTCACAGGTACAGCCACAGGTTGCTTTTCATCACACCTTGAGGACATAACTTTTACTGTGAGCAGGAGGAGTCAAACACCATGTAGACTCTCTGCTGTTTTTCCCACAGGATAACCAAAAACGAATTGCTGTTTGAGAAGCCCTACAACACATTTGTAATTAACATACACATGCACATAAATCACATTTATTGCTTGTCACAGCTCTGAGGAGGTCTCACATCTCCTCAGTAAAGCTGATCTTGAGGAATTACCTTCCCTGAAACTAAATTTATGTCATTATACTCCAGAGCAAAGTTCCTAATAACATGATGTGCCCCAAGAAGTGGACAGCATCATAAAGAATACCTAATGTTGCACTTTGTCTGCCTGCCTTGTAATAAGGGCAGCTGGATCATGGAGGATAGAAACTGAGGAAATACAGACAATATTGAGCATTTTTGGTTACGGTCTGTAGTGATAGTTCCCAAAGGCATTTAGACAGAATTCCTCCAGCATCCCTGTGAAAGTATGCACGAGACCCATGGGTGCAACTCCCAGTGAATTCTATCTGCTTTCCTTCCTAGGATTATTCGATATAAAAAAGAGAGTCAATTTCTTCCCTGTAAGCTTGATTGCAGTTCTGATTTATAATGCTAATCTACAGATAGCTGTAGGTGACACTTACATTATTTTGCATTAAATAGTGCAACCTTCTGCCTCTCCTTCTACCTGGTGAATTCTAACTATATAGAAAATAAATCATCTTTGAAGTACTCTGGAAATTAGATGAAATGCCTGCACTTGGTGCAAAAGATGAGTGTACAGCATGCTGAAAGATTGTTTTCTTATCATAGCAAAGATAGGAACAAATAACTGCAGTATTACTCCCCTCCCCCAGCCATCGACTAAGATAAAAAAAAGTATTTTCCAACACAGAATAGTTGAAGTATATATAAAAAATGGAGAGAGAAAGACCTCTCTACTCCCCTTATGTTGAAATATGGATATATACTGTGCACATATGTACACAATATTTCACAATATGTCTTTCTCCTGTCTTATTTTTCACACTACTTATAGGATTTCTGAGGTCACCACATAGCTATTCTTCCTATTAAGATGAGCACGAGAAAAGAAAGAAAGTGACAATACCAGTTTTACAAGGAATCACATCAGTCCTAATTTGGAAGGAGGTAATTAAAAAGTCTAGGCCACCTATAGTCATGCAAACCTTTTTTTAAAAAAAAAAATAAAAGAAAGAGAAGGAAAAAGAAAGATAATAATTTAAGTACCTGAGTACCAGATGCAGATGCTACAACCAAGTGTGGCAGCATGAGAAATCTTCGAGAGAGGGATTTCTAACAGACATTTTCTGTTATGCTTTTCTATTATGCAGTTTTGGTCCGTTGTAACAACACAAATAGACTTTGAAACTTTAGACTGCTTTTATATCACAAATGCACAAGGTTAAAAGCTATTTTGGTATGGAGGAACTGTAACCAAACTTACTAAGCTTCCCAAGGTAGGAAGATTCATTTTATTTTATAGTACGTTAAGGAAGTCATCATATTAAGGATCCCATAAATATATAGGAAATAGTACTGTGACAAAGAAGGAATGAATCTGATTTTGCAAAAAAGAAATACTGTTTTTTAAGATTTTTTTTTTTTTTTTTTCTTTTTTACTTTCTGAGTTATAATACATAGAATAAGGCAACAGAATTTGAGTCTTCTAAGGAAGAAGTTTTAGTGGGAAAAAAAAAATGTGTCATGGAAAAATCCTTGGTCTTTGCTTGCTTGTGTTTGTATGTTTCACTATGAGGTGTGAGTTCCTTTCATCCTGTTTGCTAGCAATCTCCTGGTTGTCAGAAAATAAATGAGAGTTTTTAACTTTATGTGATGAAAGGGGATTATGGAAACAGAGCAGTAGGAATGTTCCCTTCTCCATTGTTGCTTGGGATGACTTAAGCTACTGCACTCATGAAAAATGCCCCATGGAGTTGCATAATTTCCATGTCTAGTCCTCTCAAAGTTCTAATATACTATTTTATTTATTTATTTATTTATTTATTAAGATCCCAAAATGTTGGGAACCCTTGTCAAGATGGATTATGTTAAGAAAGCTAGGAGGGGCTAAATGTACTTTCAGAATCTTCTTTGCTGACTTTGAGCAACTTGAAATCCATTGATGATCACAGTGATCCTAGATGCACAGGATGGCCTTCTGCAATTCTCCTTTTCAGGGAAGTTCTTTACTAGGATTCTCCTGATTAGCTCTAGCTCTTGGCTCCTCTGAAACTTGTCACCAAGCCATTCTTTCCCCTCAGGCCAGGGGGGAACATTCAACAAGTTTGTATGCTTAAGGCCTACATTCTTGTCTCTCTTCCCTCCTTATACTCAGTGGAATACAAACAGTCCCACTGCAACAATATTTAGTACATTTTTATCCATTGGCTATTAGCCACAGAAGCTGACAGTTCTTTTGGAGAGTAATGACCATGGGTCAGCTGAAGATGATTTATGATATTCCTCCCTAGCCTTCCTGTGGCATGACAGAGAACACAATGTCCTTTTCACAGAAGCTTCTGCAAAGTGCAATTCCCTCAGACTCACCAGGTGACGTTCTGGAACATCTTTTTCTCCTGGATCGATCCATCAAGATCCGTTTCAGGGCAGAGTTTCTATGGGCACTTACTGCTGTAGCGCATTCCCTACTGAGAGTCCCTCAGTGTTTCTTGTGTTTCATTACTTTGATTTCATTGGTAGCCCTGGTTTGCTTTTTAATATATAGAGCAGAATTCAACATATTTCTGTTTCTGCCCTTTTTCTTTCTTACTAGTAAGATTTTGACTTTGGCTGTCCATAAGCAATCCCATATGCCTGCAATAAATGGAAATTCAACCATTTTGAGGAATGAAAAGCTTTTTGCATATAATAATCTTTCTTATCTCCAAAAGAAATTGCACTTCTCTGCTTCACGAATGTTAAAAAATATGTTTTAGTGACAGAAATTCATGACAGGCCATCTTCAGGTAGTCTAGCTTTATTGTCCCACCCACTCCTCCCAGCTTTGCATGTATAACTTGATTCTTTTCTCATAACAATTTTGAAACTGCATTTCATAGTAAGTTTAAAAGAAGAAACAGTTAAAAGAAAAAAAAATAAATACAAAGGCATCTCAAGTTTGTTACATGCATAATGGTTGTAGTGAAATGCAAGGTTCTCGAGACAGCAGTAGAAAATAATATGTAGCATTAATCATTATAGTTATACAATTGTGTAAATAAGTTATTGAACTTAATCTAAATTCAGTAGTCTCCTAAAAATTCATAAATTAATGATGAGTGGGTCTGTAGTGCATATCTGTCTTATTGAGTATATGATATATTTATTTACTTTCTATATTTTCTAGAGCATTTAGGCTTCTCAGGCTTTCTTCAAATATATAAAAAACAATAAACTTTATTCAAATCTCTTGGAAATATAGGCATTGTAAGCCTGTTGATCGCTGATGACAAGTCCTTAGTTGAAACTCACTGCTGCAGTACAAGATAAAAAGACTGAGCAAAATTTGTGTCCCAGGTTGCCTGGCTTGCAGTGCAATCTGTACTCCATTTGCTGAGCATGGAACAGTTTTATGACCTTTCATGCTCCCTGAATTTTCTGCAAGGTTTTAAGAAATGGCCTCCCTAATGCATGTCAAGTTTATCTATTGTGCTTCCAGAAGTCACTTGGTTGTATCTGTCTTGAGTTTGTTTCGTTATGGGAAGGTTTGCTGCACTTTATCAATATAGCATATTTATAGGAAAAAAATACTTTTGGTTTCTTCAGAAATTAGGTGGAGTGCAAAAATTACATGTACACTATGCATCTAAATTATATCAAGGAAACCACAATTTTACATCATTTATTTAATTTAAGCAATTCTGCATCTACTGCAGTACAATGTAGAATGGGAGAGAATAGCACATTACTGGTGTTCCACTGCTTTTCTCTGCTTAGTCTCATCCCCCATTTGTTGTTTCTACAATTACAAGTTCAAGCTCATAAAATCTGATGTATTGTATTGCCAAACCTCTAGGTTAAAACTATAAAGTTGTCTTTACTCCCATAAGTGGTAAATAACATCTGAAGAGTATTTGCAAGCCTTATACAAAATGAATCCTCTGCATCCATTTCCTGTTACACTAAGTATGGGTCTAGTAATGCACAAACTCTGCTCTCCTTACCCTTTCCCTTTTAGTGTTTTTTCTCAACTAAGAATATTTTTCAAACATAGTTGTAACATCTTTTATTAAATTCATGTTTAGGGAATACATAGTTGCATGTCTGGTAAATATCATTTGTTTCACAGCTGCATGTATACCGATTTGTTTTTTAACAGTACATTATGGATTTTTCAAGATAAACTTTTTACAGATGAGTATAATAAGAATAATAATATTTCCATCTTTTTCAAAAAAACACTAATGAACACTTTGGCATTTCAATTATAGCCATGCTGCAGTTCACTTGAAAAGCTAAAAGCTTGTTTATGCAGAAGGGAGAGGAAAAACATGCCAAGACTCATGGAGATTCAGTGTAAGATAATGTTTGTTCTTGTTGTTGTTGTTGTTTTCAGGAATAGAAAAAAACAGATTTGTTTATCCTCTGAAATATGTGACTGCCTAGGTGAAAAGCAGTCAACAATTCCCACATTGTAAGGATTTGTTCTGTTTTCCACTTGCCTGGCCAAAACCACCACAGTTCTGTCATTATATCTTAATAGTTCCTGAGTTTATTCATTTACTCGTCCCTCACTCAGAATAATTATCTTTTACAATTTATTCACTCTTTTGTTATTATTATGATGAAGTCCAGTATATACTTTGTCTCCACATCAGAGAAAAGAGGAATTTCTCTCATTGTTTTATTGCAAATATGAAATTCTGCATCTTCCATAAAGCCTCCAGGACTTGAAAAAAAAATTAATTCAGCCTTATCTTAATCAGAAAGTAAATAAATCTAAGAAAGAACAGAAAATAAAGATATCTAAGGAAGAAAAAAATCTCCCACGCTTATGGAAGAACACTTAAAAAGCAGAAATAAATATGTATACATATTCATTACACAAACTTTATGTTCCTTTATTAATTTTGAGTGCTTAATCCAACAGCTAATTCCCTGGGACAGAGGGAAGAAGGATCTAGCTACAGGGAGAGATATTTTCATTCATTTACATCACAGGTGCTTTTTAGGGGCAGATACTGGGTAGAGTATGCACTGGAAATATGCTAAATAAGACTGCCCTCAGATAATCTAGAATAAGCACCAGAATGGGAAGAGTCACTTTTATCACTGTCAACGTTTCTGTACAAGTCGGAGTATTGTGATGTAGTTACCTACTGTAGTAGGTAATATATAACAAGGAATGCCTCAACTTTCATTGCTCCTATAGCCATTAAAAAAATCTGAGGGTGACAAGAGACATTAAGTTCTAGGGCATACAGCAATTCTACTTTTTTTGCTGTACAATTTCTGGATGCCATAGCCTCTGTAAGAAGCAAATGGCTACCTTCCTTTTCTTGATCTCATTGATTAAGGTTAATTCATGAAGCAGAATATCTTTACAGAATAATCAATCTATTTGCTAACAGCTAACATGGAATTGTCAGGAACAAACCATGTCAAACCCATTTAATTTCTTTCTATGACAGCGTAACAGGCCTTGTGGATAGGAGAAAAGTAGTAAATGTCATATATCATGACTTTAATAAGGCATATAATGCTGTCTGACATGATATTTGCATAAGAGACAAAAGCACTAGAGTATGGATGAAACAACTATAAGGTCAGTATGTAGCTAACTTGAAAATTCTGCTTGACAAGATTATATCTGTTGTTCATTGCCAAAATGTAAGAGGGCAAAAAGAGGGATTTCACATGGGTCTGTCCAAGATCCAGCACTAAACAGTCTTTTTCTTAATGAATCATATTGTACTGAGCTTGAAGGGATAACAAGCACTTTGGAAGGTGGGATTGCATTTCAAAATGATCTCAAAATGCTGGAAAATGTGAAAAATTATGGTGGTATTCTATGCAATTGAAATAAATATCAAAAGGAATAATTGGTAGCCTGAATGTATTATGGGGAAAAGCTGATCAGGCACAGGAGTATCAAGAAAAAAAGGAATAAAAGTGAGATGAGTTCCTGAAAATGTTACAGCAAATGCAAGCACTGAACTCGCGAGGCAAAGTGACGCAAGGCAAGGCAAGGCAAGAAGAGAAATCCTTGAAAGACTTAACTGTACTGTCGCAGTAGCATGATGAAACAGAATATAGAACATGAAAGGTCTGAAAAGAGACATAAATTTGTACCAGATCCATTGGTGCTCTTGTTAAAAATGGATCCAATCTGGAATATGCAGTTGTCAGTGAGAAGACATGAGCACCTCAGCATGGAGATCATGAAACGTACTTTTTCATGCAGTGTAGTCAGGGCTCATCTGATTTTATCCATTTGAAACTTAAGTTCCCAGTCTAAACTAGTCCCTTTCTAGTCAAGAGAAAGAAATTGGAACTTCCAGAAATCTATTTGTCCCTTTTAAGGATAGGAGAAAAAGAAAAAAAAAATTGTACTGTCTCATTTCACACAATAGACAAGCTGCTAAAGCACCAGCTTGTGGATTGTAGAAACAATTTAAATCTTTCTGAGAAGGACCCTTATCTCAATCAACTCTTCCAATCATTAAACCATAAAATATTTTGAGTGAGACAATGTCACTTCCTCATTTTGTTATTGAAACTGTTCTGAT
>JAUBNY010001194.1:49482-78586 GCA_032275445.1 Crypturellus soui
CTTCCAATCATTAAACCATAAAATATTTTGAGTGAGACAATGTCACTTCCTCATTTTGTTATTGAAACTGTTCTGATATGTGCGAATACTAGACCTGTGACTGTGGAGAAAAGAACTAAAGTTTCCTTACATTCTTGTTCGAGTCCTGTAACGATGGTTACAGACTACAGAATCATCTCCTGGTCACCATCTGGCTACAAGTTATTCATTTCATTATTGAGCACAGTGCAGATCAGCTTTGGGAGCAGTGAAAAAGTAGACATTCCAGGAACACCACTGATGAAATTTAAAGGGTTTGAGAAAATCTAGGTGTCTCTGAAGTGCAGTGGTAGATTCTGCAGTGGTACATTCCGAGGAACAGTATTTTGGATTCTAACAGCAGTCATTGATAGCAAAAGCTATTTTGTGAAGGTAGGCTTAAATGGCTTGCTCAAGGTCATAGTACACTGAATTTATTGCAGAACGGCAAATTAGATCCAGATTGTCTCAGAATCAAGACAGCATCTTAAGCATTGGACCTTCACTGTCCTCTGAGCTGATACTTCTCCTGTGACATGGTTTCTTTTCCTCTGCACAAATGCCTACAACAGGGAAGAGAAAGAGCAAGAATGGGGAAGCAATTATAGGAAGAGATCTGTCACTACAGATCCTGTTAGAATAAAATGCCTATTAGAATGAAAACAATTATTAAAGGTTTACATAGTCAGCCCAGGTTATTATCTCATTTCAAACCTTTTTTTTTCCCCTGGAATTAAAAATAAGTTTTTTATTCTGTTTATTTTTGTTTTTGTTTTGTATTTTTCAATATAAAAAGCATCTTAAACATTTTTGAATCATCTTTAAAAAGAATTATGTCAAAAATTGGTAATAAAGACTGTAAAAATTTTCAGTACACAAAAGCTCAACTAAAGTTGCGAAAATCAAGCATAAAACCAAGAAAGCTAATCCCAATCTAATAGATATTTCAAGATATTCTAAATTCATTTTGAATTTGAGTGGCCTCAGACTCTGAATTTGAAGTAGCATTTGAAGTATGAATTCATAATTTATCATATGAAAAGGCAATTATAAGGTTTTGTCCATTTTTCTCGAAATGCCTCACATACATTTCTTTATAATTATTGAAAATATTAGTTCAAATATACCTCTGCACTGCTGAGGAGGCTTTGCACCTGGAGTATTGTGTGCAGTTCTGGGCTCCCCCAGTACAAGAAGGACATTTTGCTTCTAGAGAGGGTCCAGCGGAGAGCCACAAAGATGATTAAGGGACTGGAGCATTTGTCATATGAGGAAAGACTAAGCGAGGGAGATGGGCCTGTTTAGTCTGGAGAAGAGAAGGCTGAGAGGAGATTTGATCAACATGTTCAAGTACCTGAGGGGCTATTGTAGGGAGGATGGGGACAGGATCTTCCCTGTGGTGGCCAGTGACAGGACAAGGGGTAACGGGTACAAGTGGAAACACAGGCAGTTCCACCTCCATATGAGTAGGAACTTCCTTCCTGTGAGGGTAACAGAGCCCTGGCACAGGCTGCCCAGAGAGGCTGTGCAGTCTCCTTCTCTGCAGATCTTCGAAACCCACCTGGATGCCACCCTATGCCAGGTGCTCTGGGTGTCCCTGCTGGAGCAGGGAGTTGGACTAGATGATCTCTAGTCATCTAGTCCATCTAGAAGTCTCAACCTTCCAACCTTAAGCATTCTGCGTATGACTTCAGGAAAATAATTTGGTGTCTTCTAATCTTTCTTATCCATTGTTTCCTACTGAACGTGTATATGTAATATGTGATAATGCATTGAACAGGCAAGCAAAATCCAGAGTTTATCATACAGAATTCTCACACACAGACAGAATTCTTTCTTGGGTGAGAAAACTTTCTTATGTATACACAGCATAAATGTAGAGATGTGTAAGTGGAGAAAAATGTCTTCTGTGCTCTTTCAGGAAGCAGAGAAGATTGACTAATGCAAGGAAGACAGACTATATCCATTAATCAGAATGATTACTCAAACAAGGTTCAATTTAGTGCTTGTATCTGATATCCACATGTTTAAAACAAGTGTAATGGTTCCATCTTCATGCCAGGGAGTGAGAAAACTCAGACCAGTTATAGCAGTGAAATATTGTATAGTCAGTACTTCATATCCCTCCATTTATATTACATAGTTTGCAAGTGTTATGGTATGAAAATAACAAAAAACCCAAGCATTTGGGCTCAAGCTCTGGACACAGTGCTTGGCTTAACTCCTCTTTCAGCTTGTATTTTGGGCAGCTTTTCTAGCAGTAGATTCCTTGGATAAACTTCTATTGCCTAAAGCAGTGTAAGTGCTTTTACATTCAGATTGACTTGAAAGACTAATTTTCACTCCACTAGCTCCATGGAGGATTTTGGCTAGTTCCCACCATAACTGCAGCAAATTTTACCACCGCAGTGTGTAGGCTACACTTACAGAGCAGGATTCCTGCTACATGTTCAGATTAAATCCTTTGCCATCTGTGCAAAACACAGCATGCTACTCAAGAAACAAAGCTAACGCACACAGGGATAATAAATCAGGCAACTTCCATTTTTTTCCTAGGCCTACTTACATGGGAGGTGAGAGTTCAGCTCTTTCCAGGTCTAGATTCCATAAGGGAGAAACAAAAGCAATCGTGTCACTTTTGTAAAGTGTCCACCTTTAAGATAGTGATGTATTAGCATGTCTTCTTATAATGATTAAGCTGTATGGAAATCAAGGTCAGCGGTATGCAAATAGAGCAGCATGGATGTAAATCCTATTTTCATGTCAACTGCAGTATGTAGAACTTTCTTTTAATAGGCTTCTTCTCAATTTCTGTGTCACTGGAAAAAGACTTGACATACTCAACAAGCAGTGTAACATACAAACATAAGGTCCGTCCATCTGCCTGTCTGTACATTATGTTGCTTTGTATTGAATAAGGGGTCATGCCCAAAACAGTACTGCAGATTCATTGCACCTTCTAGTAACATATCTGCAACGAGGTTCTGAGCACAACACCTGCAAATGGAGATTATCTCTGGGCATGCATCTATATAGTGAGTGAGGGAAGAGATGGAGAAAGGCAGGATTTGGGACAAGCCACATGCTTTTGGAAGGATGCATGAGTGAATTCATAATGAACAGCCTCTAAGCACTCTGCAAGGTATTAAACTCGAGGCTTGAGAGATAAAAGCATAAACTGCTTCCAAATAAGCTAGAAAGACAGCAAGGGCTCATATCTGATTAGATATTTTAAGGATGTAGCTTAGAAGTCTGAGGATGGCAAGTGCTCCTTGCAGCACAGATGCTGCTGAGATACCACAGTGTAGTGCAGCGTTGAGGTAACAGAAGCAGAAAAGGTGGGTGATGAAGGAAGTTCCACTGCTATTGAGATTGTCACAGGGGACTGACAGCTCAGCTGTTCCAAGATCCCTGAGAGTGCATTGGGAAAAAAAAAAAAAAAAGAGAGCTTGAAATACCTCTTTTGCTCCTTATATTAAATTTCTGAAAATATGGAGTTGACCAGATCTAAACCCTATGCCTTGTGTGATCAAGTAATAGCAGTCAGTCTCAGGGAGAGATAATCTCCACTTGGCTTTAAGAGCAGATAGCGGCATCTATGGAAAATCCTTCAATTCAAAATATGGCTTTTTCTTCTTCTTGCTGTTGCTAAAGAAATGAGGCAGAAAAACAGAGCTAACTTCCATGAAAGAGAACCCCTGACCTCCTCAAACCCCGAACCCTGCTCTTTTGGCCCCTGGACTGCAACTATTGGAAAACTGAAACAAAGATGATTCTCATTTTGCTTTTTTGTGTGTGTTCTCACTCCCATCAGTAGTGCATGTGTTCCTAGCTGCCTCTGAGAATTGTACAAAATACAACCAGAAGTTCGACTTTAAAATGGCATTCGTGTCCTCCAAAGCCTTCATAATGCTCTCTGCTATCCATCTAACTTCCACTGCTCTTTTTTAAAGTGTAGAATAATGCTTAATTTTTAGCTTTTAAAACCTTTTGATTTTTTTTCTCCTAAGAAAATCTATAAAAAGGTGTAAGATATTGCCTTTTAAATATACATCTCTGATTTTCATACCTTTTCTATTCACTATAGCAATATCAAACGGCAGCTTGTGCTGTTCCACTGACAATGCATATTGCTCAGACTTAATCAGCTGTGTCTAGGAGGTTCTATTTAAGAGTTTTGATAACTAAAAAAGAGAATAAAGAAAAAATAGAAAAAATCTCTCTGTCTCTTTTTTTTTTTTTTTAATATTTTGCTAGGAGGCAAGAAAAACTGAACCTTTCTTATCCAGACCTCTGCCCTATTGTGTCTCTTTAAATTTGATTTGCTGCAATGCAGTATTTTGTTTACTCTCCAAGAAATGAAGTAAAGGACAGCACTAAGGAGCCACAGACCCAGAGACTGCAGCATAGAGACCAAATGCTTGTAAGAGCTGATGTTTTTTAAGGTCTCCTGTACTTTGAAAAGGAGGTTTAGAAGAGAATCTCGAATGAAAGATTTACTGAAAGAATTAGCATGGTTGGAGAAATAAAACAGAGTTTAAGCTTCATATGGGAGAACAGAGAAATTACTCAATCATTAAAATTCCTTTTTAATGAAAGGGAGGCAGAACCAATACTGATGGAAGGCATGGAAACTACATAAAAAGTAAAAACACAGTTTATGTTCCTGCCTTTTGAATTTTATGCTGACAGTAGTAACCAAGAAGTTTAGTTAGTTTGTGTGATGTGTTTTTCCTCCTCAGAATTATTTGATTTTTTTATATATGGCTATTTTTTGTAAAAGAAATAAATTTAATAGATACTGAATGCATCAAAGAGTAGGCACACAAAGAGTAGGCATACACAAATACTTAAAAAAAAAGTTTTATATGTTACCTAAATTCTGACAGAAAGGCATATAAATATATATATAAGGCAATTGCCCATAGCAATTTTCTTGACATTATTTGCATGCTCTTTTATTGAATCCAATCATACTGTGGAGATATGATCAGTCAATGTCCTGACGCGAAGGAAAAATATGTCCTTCAAGACATATTTTTCTATGAAAAAAACTATAGAACTTATTTCTAGGAGCCATGGAACTACTATGTGCTAAACATCTTGAAATGTGCAGATTTGTGCCTCAGAGAGTTAATTATGAAAATAGGCAATATAGATAGCCAATAGCTGGGGAGAAGAGGAAATGGATGACAAGGGAGGTCCCCAAGTGATGTGAAGCAGAATATGGGCAAGTCCCAAAATGGAGAAGTAACTGAAGTTCTCTGCTTCCCCCTGTAGGAAAAAAATCAGCTTTATCAGGTCTGATTTGCATAAATTATTTTATTATTCTTATTAATACATCAGTACACTCCGTGAGATTGTTCTCTGCTTTCAGCTGTACTCCACTTGACAAATTAGAAGACACAATGTATAGAAATATATTTACAGAAAAAGGGGGAAGAAACTGGAAAGGCTAATGGAAACAGGTCAACCCAAAGGCAAGTTTTATGGAGGGTTTTTGTTGTTTGTTTAATTTATTATGCAAGTATCAGGTGGCATCGTTTGTTCTGCTCCTGGCCCTTAATAAGGATATTACAAATTCTCCAAAGCTTTGAGTGAAATGTCTCCCCTTATGTGTTTTTCTTTATACCTATCATTTTCTAGTAGTTACACACAAACTGTATTTCTTTCAGAGTTAGCCATATGCTTTTTTGAGTTCCTGAATCTGATTTTGTTTCATCTTGATCTTTCTTTTCTCATTTTCACACTGTCAGTGGAGATATAAATGAAGAATACTGATAAAACTGATTTAGTAATATTAACAAACAAGGGAATCCCTGCTGTCATAGATCAAAGAACTATTGTGATTCAATTAAATAAATAAATAAATATTAACATAGGATCATAGCTGTTCGCATTTGTACCCATCCGTGCAAAAAATGTAGACAGAAAAAAAAAAGGAAGTAAGCATTTATTTATAGGAAAACTTCACTTATTATAAATAGACTTAAGTCTAAGTAAAGTGCACAGAGCATGGACAGATTTATTTAGCTGAACTCAGTCACCAGCGATGAAAATCAGAGGGCCAAGAAAGAGAATTTTTTTCTAATCTGACTGCAAAGGCAGTAGTTGCCTTTGACTACAGACTGTATATATGAATACTCCTTGAAATGCAGAAGTTATCATTTATATACAGAAGGACCAAGTTATATGGATGCAGATGCTTTAGGAAATGAACAATAAACATTTGCTTTGAATAGGATTCACATTTTATTGAAGTTCCCTTACATACAAATGACTACCCAGAGTTTGAAGCCATAGAGTTAAATCTAGACTATGGTAATTATAATGAAGCAGCTTTATGTTCTGTTAGGAAAGTTAACTTGAAAATTAAATACTTTCTCCTGTTATCTCATCCTGTTCACCTGACCATGTGTCTAGCTTACCCTGCTAGGCTTCCAAAACTGCATGGAAATCGTCAGAGAAATTTTACATTTTTTGATTTTGGTTATAAACTCCTTTGATTCTTTGGGGTAAAGACATCCTGTAAAGTATTTTTCAGCTTAAGATTTTTAATTGTTACTCTTGAAAACCTCAAATCTTGTTTAAGATTAGATATATGTCTTTTTGAGTTTGCTTTAAACCTTCTAATTTTAAAGTATTTTTTATTTAGATAAATTATTTTAATATTTGTTTTATTCAATTTTCACATATTTAGAGCAATTATCCTTTTAGAAATATTTTGGTGAATTGATTTATGGATAAAATCATCTACAGAAAGACTGATGCATAACAAAAAGTTGAAAAGAGTGTCTTATGGAAATTTTGCTTGATGTATTCTAAAAGGAAACTCCACCTTTTACAAAATCCATAAAATATGTATATAGTTGACTACTGTTTTTTATGGGGCTTTACTATGAAGGAAACCTCATGTGAAATCTTTGACTTCTATTGCTGTTGTCTGTAGCTTCAATGAAGAGCCACATAAGAAGTAAGTGAAAATCTTCTGAAAACACTGTTTTTGTGAAGTCCTCGGGGAGAGGGAATAAATTGTCTTTCTTCTCTATGTAGTATCCTTTTCTCCCTCTCTCACTTCAGATCCATCACCTTCCAAGTCTGCATACAAGCTGACAACTCCTTAAAATGTCACTTGAAAGACTTACTTCTACCTAAAAAGCAAATTCTCAGCAGTCCTTCTTTATGTTCAGCTATAGGTGGTGGTGGTGGTGAGGATTCCTTTTCTTTTTTTATAGTTTCAGGTCCAGAGGTTTACAGTTATGAGGCTGAAGTGCCTGCACTGTAATTTCTATATTGCATCATTATATTTATATATTATATATCTTATACTTATATCATTATATATAATATATTCCTATATTATATCATAATATTTTTACTCTTCACAGAGTCCTTATGAAAATGAATAGAGAGTGCTTAAAAATAGATTAGTATTTATCTGGCATCTTCCCCTGAAAGTGACATTTATAATACCAGCTTTAACCCCTTGGTACTTTTAAGCAGAAGTAACATTTAGCCATAAATCCTATCATCTGCAACAGCCTCCATAAACAAAATATCTTGTTTTGGAGGGGTTCCACCTGGACTTTATCCCTGCTTTAATCTAACAGGGACACAAGAATTATGAAGAATGGGAGGACTGCAGAGACTGGGTTGCATCCAGAGACCTTGAATGTACACTATCAGAAGCCAGGAGTCAAAAGTCAGTAGGTTTTTGGATCCTTTCCTGATTTACTGTAGAAAGATTTCATTACCAACTTCACTGAGAGTGACAGCATTTCTGTTCACAAACTATGAGAGGGTGAACCACCTTGAGACAATTTCCCATATGCTGCTGCAATGCAACAGAACTAGTGACCTTCACTAGGTTAATGGACGTTTGCACTTACCAGAGTGCTTAAGGAAACCTAAGCACTACAGCAAAAACAATTATGAAAGTTTGATTTATGCAAAGATTCAGTTATTCAAAGGTTTATTTATGCAGAGATACTGCAACAAAGGAGCTGTCAAGACAACAGGTTCTTTTTATTTTATTTGACCAGTCTGTACAGAAGTGATGATGAAAATCCTGACCTCAGCTTGCCCACTTATCCTATTCACTTTCCAAACGTTTAAGTCAATAATGCATCCAGCTTTATCTCTGCAGTTTTAAAGATAAATAAGGAAGCACATTAACAAGGCAGCAAAAATGGAATGGATTTTCTCCCCAGTGCATAGTAAGGATGTAAAACAACCACCCACTCCTCTATTGCCTATTGGACACTTCTTGAGAAGCATCTCTTTTCTTGCATTCAGTATTCAGTGCTTTGATACTAGTTGCTCAAAATCAGACCATCCATGCCCACCCATGTCACGGTGCTGCTCTTTCAGCTCTTTTTAGTAGGTTCCACATGTGTTGGAAAGAAGCACATGTGTTCCAGAGCCCTGGAACAGGCTACCCAGAGAAGCTGGGGAGCCTCCTTCTCTGGAAATCCTCAAAACCCGCCTGGATGCCACCCTGTGCCACGTGCTCTAAGTGGAGCAGGGGGGTTGGACTAGATGATCTCTAGAGGTTCCTTCCAACCTCAACCATTCTGTGATTTTGTGACTCTCACCTTTCTTCCACTGTGCTATCATATCACACTTGCCACAGTTGCTGGCAGCAACCATCATCAATTTGTGTTTATAATCTTACACTATTCATATGGCACTTTCAGATTAGGAATGAGGACAAAGAGAAGATGTATGATCTAGTTTCAATGGAAATATTCCTGTCTTAAATTACTCAGCAAGATTTGAAGATTCTTTTGCTTTTATGTTCACAGATGTCCTTCTGATGTTTATCAAGATCTTCTATATGGAATTGTGCCTACTAAAAAATAAACTAAAAAATATCATAGTTCAATGACCACAAATCTGTAAAGTAAAATAGCAGTGAGGACACAACATTCATATTTAATGAGTTTTGGAAGTTTTACTTCAGACTACAGATACTCCAATTCTGTGAACTAAATGTTCATTAGAAGTTGGAACACACCAAGGACACTCTTGTAGTACATCTCCTGGTTTAATTTAATCTGAAAGAAATACAGGTCCTATCTTCTGAGACCACACTTTGATACCAGCCTATGCATGATAAGCAAGCATGATCAATAAACTTGCTTTAGAATCACATTCCTGACCCAAATAAAAATGTTAATGTAGATGTACCTTGGATCTGGTTACAAACTTATTTCCATTGAGTAAGGGCAAATAGCGTAACTCCTATGCTGATTCTGTTATTTATCTTCATTTACACAATGAGCTATGTCAGTGCAGATTCATTCTTCTGCATTTGGATTTGATTCACTAAGGAAGACGAAAATCTCTTTCTTTCCATTGTTAGCATGGTGTAGCACTGTTGTTATAACCATGAGCCATGGCCATGTAGCAGGCTTGCATTCTGATAGGAACTGTGAAAACACAGAATAAAAAGCTGTCTGCTTCCCCAAACGCACTGTAGAGAGCAGAAGAAAGCAAGCAGTTAAAGAAGAACAAGGAGACAATACTGATTAGCAGGACAGGCATCAGTCTTAGCACAATGATTGGTATGACTTTTCATATAATTTTCAGGTGTTGGAAAGGAATTATAACATAATGTGTATGCTTATGAGGAGCTCATGTTGATCATGAAAGGAGCCATTGCAAATTCTTCTTTGAATAGTCAATAAATGAGTAATACAAGGCACATTTCATAAGCTTTATGACCTAGCTACTCGTTTTGAACGCAAGAGGCACAGTTCTTGCAGACTGAGGTAAAACCATACAAGAAGTACAAAAGCTTTCTGCTAGTCATCCCATAACCTTTATGTAAGGAATGGGAAATAAAGTGTCTTTTAATTGTAGTTTCAACTTTCCACCTATGGTTGTCTAAAATTACACTATTCTCACTTAGAAAGATATTTGATCATAGAGATACTGAATAAGAGGCAAAGCTGGACTGAATCCCTACATGGCTCTCAGAGGTGTTGCTCTGAAATCACAATCTCAGAAGGACAGATGTTGCCCAGAATGAAGAGCACTGACAGAAGATATTAGTGATCTGCATTTCCTGTAAAATACAGTGTTGTAGCATTTGTTTTGCATATTTAAGTAAAATTTATGAGATTAAGTTCACCATCCGAAGTAAAAAAATCTGTAAAACTTATCTCTTTCAAACTTGTTATTTTAGAAAACAAATTACATAATTAAGTACTAATATTTTGAAATTAACTGCTTACAACATTAATTCTTTCTTTCTCCATTTCAGTCTCTAAGTATTCATGCAACATAAATGCATTTTACTAGAAGTATTTTTGCTCCATGCTCATTGTGTGTACCAATCTACCAATCTGTTTGGGTATTCGTATGAATGCATAGTATAATTAGACACTCTGTGTGATTTTTGTAAACTATCGGTAATTCCAACTATTCCTGTCATACATGGTCATTCCCATAAATTGTTGTTCCACAGGGATGGGAGATCAACTCCCTGTTGTTGGCTGACTAATGCACTTTTTTTCTCAGAATGCCCTTTCACTTAAATGCCCTCCTCTACACCAGTGGTAACATTTTATGAATGCCCCAAGAAATGCTACTGCACCCATGTGTCATTTTGGTTAGACTCAAAGAATCCTTTGGGGAAGGACATCTGGGATTTTTGCTGCGGACTTGCTTTGTTCATGACCCTGACAGTCACCACAGATTTTTTTTTGCATAGCTAGGCTGTTTGTAATGAACAGAAAGTTTAAGGAATTAATCAACATGGATTTTTGGTAGCTTTTTAAAATGTATATGTGGATTTTTGATAGTATTTATTCACCATCTATTTTGACAACATTTTCCTCCCACTTTTTCCAGGCTGAAGGCAGTAAACCTCTCCTAACTATTCATTATTATGCTTGAAAGCATGTGGAAGGCTAGCCACAAGGGAAGTAGGTGTTTTTGAATTGTCTGTCGGAGTATTTGTATTGTCCTTATTTAAAGTTTTTCATTTTGTTTTGTTTTGTTTTTATATTATTTTGTTTTCCTTTACTTAACAGCACTTTCTCCCTTTCCTAAATAAATTTTTCTACTCAAATTTCAGAATAATTTTTTTCACTGTGCCCTTCCTGAGTAACTCTTTGTTGTTCAGAAGTTTCTTAAACTTTTACTCTGCATGTTTAACCTTAGACTTAACATTGTCAAAAGTTTTGAAACACCACAGCCTAAAAATGTTGCTTACTGCCATGGTTCAGATGCTCACACTTTAAGATTATTTTGCATGGTGGAAGTGTAGGAAAACAGATATGTTCCTTTAGTGTAAAGGGAAATCCGTCGTTCATTTTAGAGCCAGCTGGAATGAAGATAAATAGATTTCAAACATGCGATCTCTATATCACACTTGCCCTCTCTAGCTAAACAGAGTTTATAGACAGCTACTAAATCATAAAGCTTCCAAACGATGTGTATATCCTTTGCAAACCTGTAGTATTATTTGCTAACATTGTAAAATTACTCTCATGTTAAAATGCACATCATACTTCCAGTTTAAATTTTGATGCCTTCATACTAATTTCTTTCAAGAAAGCAAGAGAGCATGATAACTAGCATTCACTAATAGGTTTTTCAATGAAGGAATTCAGTAGCAGGTTCCAACACGTTTATGTATCTTAGGCCTACTCATTTGAACAGACATTGGCAGTTGCCATTATATCACCTGCTACTACCAAGAATATTAGCTCTGACACTTTTCTAACTACTCAGGTAGCAGTAGGCTTCTAATAGATCTCCTCTTACTTCCATCTGCACCTAACTAGACACATGCAGCTCCCAGCCTTGCCTCGTAGGCCATGTTCCAGGAGGCTTCATCTCCTTGTCTGTCCAGGCACTCATGGACCCTCTACTCAAAATCCTTCTTGAACATGATTGATGGAAAAGTGGGCATAGATTCCCAGGTGTGACCTCACCATCACCTTTTGGTAAGTAATAACTTCTCCTGATTAACCCATCATATATCTTCTAACATATCTCATATGTTGTGTGAAAGCACAACACTGTCTTATACTCAGCCTCACTGTAACTTCCAAATCCAATTCAGCAGGGTGTTACTCAGCCAGTCAGGCCCTGGCATGTATTAACTGATACAGATATTCCTCCATAGGCAAAAATCTTAATATTTTTCCCCCTTGAACTTTATAAGATTTCTGTTGGCTCAGTCTTAAAGGCTCTCAAAGGACTTCTGAATTGAAACTCTACTTGCCGACATGCCAACCACCTTCCATACTTTTCTGTAGGGCATTCTGCCTTATAAGCCAAGTCATTTATAAAGCTTCAAACAATCCAGTATAGACCATTGGGATGCTCTTATTGTTAGCAGCTTCTATTTTTCACAGATGACAGGCACAGGCTACATGGTTATAGTGGTCAGAATTTTTAGCTCCTTTGGGGAATGTCCTCCAGCTCCATGGATTTCAGCATAAAGCATCTTCTCTAGGTAGTCCCAAAACTGTTGTTCCCCAACTGCTAGCTCTTTCTATCTTTCTCAAAATATGTAGCTGTGCATATAGATCTGGGTATCTGGTAAAATTGAATTTATCTGCCTGAAATGTCTTTGGCTGGAGAAGCTGTGATTAGCAACAGCAAGCACTATCTTTTTTTTCTCCTTCTAAAATCATTTTTCCCTTGTCAACTCAAAAAGTATTTCAGAAAATCAGTGATTGCACTCAGAGCATAATAGCCTTGTAAACAATATAACTCAAATAGATGATCCAAGTTGCCATCACATGGTAGATTCAAATCAAACATATTAAACAATTTGTCCTTTGCAGAATGATCTTAGTGGTTGATATACTGTGCCAAGTAGCATAAGGTAATATATTTAAGGGGCATAACTTTTTTTTTTCAGGGTGTTACTGAATACATATGAAATCTCTCGGTCTGCAGATGCGACAGATGAGGTATTTACTTCAACCAATGAACAATTTTCTAGAAAGCCCTAGGGCATAACTTTTACTGTATAATTTTTTGCCCTCTAATGCCCATACATTTAAAACAAAACAAAATAATTTTAAAATACCTCTACTATTGCTTATCTAGTTTGATGAAATTAAGAAGAATTGATCCCTGTCTCAATTAAAAAGTGGATATTTAATTTTTCATTGTATCGGTGTCCAAGGCAACCAGTGAACTAATCAGTACCTGGGTGTCATTTCACTAGGCTTAGAGCATACAGAAAATCAAAAAGACTGTCTTGAAGTGAACAGTCTGCAGCTTGGAGGAAGGAGTAGGTTTCCCGAAAATCATCTTCTGGTGCCATTTTAGATATCTCAGGATACCCTGCCCCCAAATGCTGCTCCAAAGGACTACACACCTCCCATAGTTTTTTTGTTACCTCTTCTAGCCATGTGAAGATGTCTCCTCTGCCTCGGAATATCTTGGTCAGTATTCAACACCCATTTTTAGGCACCTAAAACATATAAGATACAATGTAAGAAAGACAAACAGCAGTCAGTAATTTTTTCTAAAGTAAATCATCTGAATTTATGACATATAGATGGCAGCAACAACCTCAGCTCCCCTTACAGTCTGCAGAAACACAGACAGTAAATTTGATGAAGATTAGTTTAGATCATCATAAATTAGATGGAAGATCCTCACTTCAGTTATTACACATCAGGTCCCACTGCCTTTTAGGGACACCCTGGATATCCATGTCAAGACTGATAGATAGGACACAGCCTGCAGCAGATCCGTGCCCCTGTAATGAAACTGCTGGAGGTCAGGGCAAATTCACCCCCAGCACCTAAAAACAAATAAATAAATTAACAAAGCCACTGAACAGTATATAGGCAACTTTATCTTACCCAAGATAAAGTTTGCAAAATATTTCCTGAGGTCAATTTTTTCAAGTAGGTAGAGATATTGTAAAATATATTTATTCTGTTATTGTCGTTCTCATTCATTTGATTGGTGCCTCAGGCTTCCATCATATGATTTTATTCTATATTGTATTTTAGCTCTATATCAATCTGGTTATTCATAAACTCCTACATACACAGGGGAGTAATATTAGTAATTCATTCAGAAGTAATAATCAACTTTATCAGATTTTGCTTGGCTATAAAAATAGCCTAGCAAATAACCATAAAAAGAGGCATATATCAATTTTTACAACAGAGATATTATGTTAAATATTGATTTAAAATATAATGAAAAATATTAAAATTAAGAACTCCTAAAATTTGTGTAGTTCCTATTATTACTATATAGAAAAGAGCTGAGACTTTTTTTTATTATTATTTTTATTTCTTTAGTCGATGACAAGATGCAATTTTGGGGAATTGAAAAAAGCTTATGAAAATTATTTCAGCTAGCCACTGAACATAACACTTATATTGTTGGGTAAGTGACCAATTACATATATAAAATTGGCTACTCAGATAACATATCAAATATCTTGAGCAATTGATGGACTCATTGCTAAAACCATACACAGAATTTACTGTGAAAGGTAACTGGCTTTCCTTAAACCTTTATACCCTTACATAGCACTCTGCATGACAATTTCAGCTTTGTATTCAACTAACATACTGCACAGTATAATAAAATCAGTTCAAAACACAAGAAGACTGCAGGCTGTTATAAAAAAGTTTAATGATTATTTTTCAGGTTGGCTGAGATAATGACCATATTAACATTTCACATATTTTATTGGAAAAGCTAAGAAATAATTATTAAAAAATTACAGTTATTATACTGCTTTTCACTTAGAGAGATTTATGATGTATTTGCTGTACACATTTCTTCTTCTTTGTATTCCTACAAATATGTGGCTTAAATTCCAATTCAGCTGGATTTTATTAGCAAATTAGCTAAAAAGTTTACTAAAGTGAAAATTTTTATCATCAGCTTTTCTTTATGTAAAAATCTTCAAATCTGTAATCATTTATGTGTATGTATCATAACATTATATTTAAAGACAAAGTTATATTGTGACTTAAATTACAGTTTATTTTGATTTTAATGTTTCCCTGCTTCCTTGAGAAGCACTAATAAGGAGCGAATTTAGAATAATATTTTTTATTATTGTTTATAGTTTTTAATTAATTTACAAAAAGCTTTTAGACTTTCAATATGACACATGAAAATATAATCTACTTGGCTTGTGTACTTCCTATCTAATTTCCTAAAATTGCTGTTTTAATTTGTGTTTCCACAATAAGATTTCTTGCTGAAGTGTTGAGTTCTATCTATATGTAAATTGAACAATCTTTCAAAGACCTTGAAAAGGAAGCACTATTAAACATGAGGTTTTGTTTCTGTAAGGAATTAAGCTCTACAAATTTCTAAAACATTAAATCAGAACTACAGAAGTTCATTAAGAAATAACATAATGCTGTTAGACTGTCTGTCAGCAATAAATATGTTGTCTACTTTTAATGGAGACTTGTGGAAAAGTCATTTTCATTATTTTCTAGTGATTTTACAGCAAATACCATGCAGACTGACTGCTCTATTCTCCTGATTTAATCTCTTGAATCAATAACTGATTCAAGTTACTGTTTCTAATTAGAGATGGCAGACAGCTAATCTCAACGGCTGTTCTAAAACATCCTTACTGAATCAAGCATACTCACTTGGTGTATTGGATATTTCTCTAAAAAAAAATCCTCAAACTATTCAGATAACTTAAAACATAGAAAAACTATAAAAACTATAAATAACTAAAATTACATATACATAGATATAAAACTATAAGGTATAGTCAGAAAGAAACATGCATCTATGGTTTAATATTGCAGTAGCAATATTTTCTGAGTTTTTCTGAAAAAAGGCAGTGTAACCAGACTTTCTAGTGTTCGTTCATGCAACAAATTACCATGCAGTTTCTTCTCTGTGACATAATTTAACTTTGGGTATAAATTTTCATTTTCTATTATTTCCTTAAAAATATAAATGTTTAAAAGAAAAACAGGGGCAACATGATATGCAAAATCATGTGCAGGCCAAACTATGAAACTCAAACTAAGATCTGTTCCCATTACTGAGGATAAAAATTATATATATACTAATATTTCCAGGTATTTTCAAATAATATCAGATACATTTGATTTCGTAGATTAAAATATTTTATGGGAAGAGCTATCAATCCAACTTCCTCTAGAAATCTTCAGAGTAGCGTGGGGAGTAATGACAACTGTACAGTCCTACTAAATGTTGGGGCAAGTCTACATCTTATTTATGGAGTCAGTGAAGATCTACTGCATTTTCCTTAGCATACTTGATTTCTTCTCTAACAAAAATATGATTGTACATGCTTTGGAGCCAAAGACAACTTTTCCTATGGATGAATTGAGTGAGAATCTTTTAATCAAAATTTTAATGTGAGTTCCTGGCTCTATAAGAAGGAAATTGATGACTAGGGAAAGACTTCTCATCCTAAGGTGTATATTTAAATAGATGAGTGAATTGCAGAATTGCTTGGATGTGCACAGACTGCCTTCCTCTCTCTGTTGATTATAAAGAAAACTTATATGATGGCTCAGCTTTAACATTGTAAATGATTTTTTTAAAGGCGAATGAGATTAATCACATCCATAGTTCCTGACACCAATACAATCATGATTGGATTTGTATTCGGGCTAAGTATAAATTACCTATTGGAGACTGCAGTGCATGCAAGACTATACTTTGTGTTTTAGGAATAGGCAGTTCTTTCTAACTTCTTCACACCTGTTACACTATGACCTATACTTTTGGAACCTGGTGCGCTATATCTGACAACGCATAGAATATGTTAATTTAACATCCATGTTTTCTGGAGGAATTATGGGTTTTGGCTTTTGATTGGGGTTTTGGTTTTGTTTTCTTTGCATTTGGGGAAAGTTTAAGGGTTTTTCTTTGATTTGCTTTTTTTTTTTTTAATAGTTTCACAAGGTAGAGATATCAGTATCACAATTAATCTGAAGTGAACAGATGGGCATTCAAATTCACATAACGGATGTTATGTGGATCAGTGCTCATATAATTAGTTGTGTATCAGTGACAGGACATTGGGTCATTGTGTCATTTTGCTCTCTGCCAGATGATTCCCCTGCATTCAGAAAGAATATCAATCAAAAACATGCCTAGCATTCTGCTTAGGTAGATAGCACCCAAGAGTGCTCAGCTCATTGCTGAGTTACAGCAATAGTGTTATCAATAATGTTATTGATAATGCTAAAGCTTTGAGACCTTTTTGGTGACAAACAGTAACAGCAAAGAAACAAGATATTAGTTCTGCAATGGTTCAGATGCTAACATATGCCAGGGACAGAAGATTCTATCAGAGAAACCACTGATCTCTTCAGAAGGAATTATGCTCTTAGCTCAGACTTTGGTCACCATCTTTTCTCCCTCATGAAACAACTGAAATAAACACATCACAAAAACTGGTGGTTTCCTTAGTATCAGACATGGAGTTATTTGAGAATAAAGGAAAACAGCATGTCATGCTCTGCTCTTCATCATCTCTTTCACAAGGTTCTTTAGCCATTCTTTTTATTCTTTTTAAAACACAATCAGTAGATATAGTCTCATATGAACCATGGCCTCTTCTGATCTCCATTTTCTTCTTTATTAGAAAATCTGCAATTTGAATTAATTTTAATATCACAATTGTTGCCTAAATCCTTAATTAAAGGCAGGACATAAGGTTCCCTTATCTCACTCTGGCAAAGGGCCTCATGAAAATAAGAATGCAGGCCAATAATATCCAGAGGAATACACAAGTATAAGCTGTGTTTTCTATACACAGGGGTCCCAAATCTACAGTCTTACCACAGAAGAAAGGAAAACACAAAGGCAGGGAAAACAGGACTGGCACAAGCTTCAGGCCAGGGAAGAACAGCATGTCCTGGAAAGCAGAAGTAGTGTCCTGCAGACTGGTAGGTTACCGGCTCCCCCATTACAGTCAGCACAAAATGTATGCGCTGATAAGGGAAAACCAACGGATCATGTGCGCATGTGTTTTCCTAATTGTTGGTGGGGGGAAATAGTCAGACACCAAGAGAAAAAATGATCGTGTTTACTATTAATATCAAATAATACAGAAATGAAATGATACATTTAACAAAACAATAAGCTTACAATACGTCAAGTTTTAACAACAGACAAAACAAGCAAGGTAATGCACTTAACCATTACTATATAAGCAAGATAATAGTGATTAAGAAAAAGACACATCACCAGTTGCCTAAATATGTTACCATCATCCAGATCCACAGTCGATGGGGAGACCCCCTGTTACAGCAAGGATTTGGAGAACCTTCTTGGCAATTGGGAGGTCTTATGTGGTGCGTGCTCCTGTAAGTGAGGTCTTCAAAGTCTCTGTAAGAGCACGCAGCTTTTATAAAACCAAATCAGCAAAACTTGCATTTTTTTTGTTAGCGGTAACATCTGGTATGTCCTACTTTCCTCATCATCCAGGACCGCGACCTGGCTTCAGATGGGAAAGTTCCCTGCTAGGAACACACTTGCAGGAGTGTCTACAAAAGTTACAATTTTACAGGCCCACGTGCAGGGTGGTGTGAGCAGTCTGATGGGCCTACGTGCGAGTTAGCATACGCAGTTCTACAGGCAATTTCTCTGTACCCTTACAAAAGCAGAGCCATATTCAGCTGTAAGTCAACCCTGACTTGGGCCACTGGTTCAGGCCCTAGCGCTATAGCATGACCTTGTTTTCATTCAAATAGTATAATAAGTATAATAAGTATAATACTCTTTTTATACAGACCTTTACAAAGCCTCCATTACTCATTGTGCCATAACAGCATCTCTATTCTTGCATTAAATGCTCATTTTTATTTTGGCCTTCTCCTAAAATGAGGCTTTTAGCCATACATTTTCTCCAGCTTTTTCTTAAAGGAAAAACAAGCAAACAAAAATTGATTTGATTTTTATATTTTATGTTAAGTTTTCTAATGATTTCAAATTTGGTGAGATAATCAAACCGTGTTCCTGATGCACTTTAATATTATTTTCATATCTTAATGATTTTAGCCTGATATTAGTCAACATTGAGAAATATCACATGGGGAAGCTAAAGAGTTAGACAACGATCAAATTCTTCTCAAACTGAACACCAGGAACAAAGAATGAAACTGTTCCCTTTGTGTAATGAATTTGTTTACATTCACTTCTGAGACAGCCTTGACCCTACTTAACCCAAGCTCCATATCTATAGAAATACACATTTTTTTCACAAACACTGTGCAGAAATCTCAGCACAGTCACTAGCCAAGATATACAAAGATTTGATGTAGATAAATCCAGTGGGAGGTTGTTGCTTTAAATACTTACATTGTTTGACCCCTCCCTCTTTATATCCTCACTTACCAAAATTTTAACTGCATAACTGCAAAAGCTTCCTAATTCATACTCATCTTAGGAGACAGAAGCCTTAAAAGAATGAGAATAACACCTTTTCACACTTCAATCCTTAAGTTTATTTTATTTTTTATCACAAGTCTGGACCTGATGACCGTATGTTCTGACCAAGAAGAGACAAACTAATACATTGCAAAAAAGCGATGAATGTTTATGAATATAGGAATGAATAATAGATTCATGACCATGAAAGCCAGCAAATCTGAAGAAGCAGAGATCTGAAAGCAATGGATAATTTGCTGTCCTACTCTAAATAACTTTTATTTTCAAGTGGAGGAAGAGAGCTCAAGAAGAAATAGGTGGAGGGGGATAGGATAAAGAAGAGCAAAGAATGAGTAGCAAGGACACCTTTTTGCTAGCAAAACAAAAATGAAAAGGCTACTTTTAAAGTATTTTTCTTTATTTCAATTCATATGACCGTCTCAGAATGACTTGTCTATCTGAGGTTCAGAGAGAAACAAAGAACCTAAAATACTTCATGAATTTTGGGCTGGTTCTGGCTGCTTTCTACTCCTCTGCAAGCCTTACTTTGTTCAAATGAGGTCTGCTGATCCCAGTGAAGTCTCCTCTCTTCGTGACTAGGAAACAGACATGCTGCTTATGCTTCCAAATGCTTTACCTGAACCTCTACAGCGGTCCCTGTTAGGGCTCACTGGGAACAAATCCCTAGTACAGTATCAGGAATAAACAGGACAAGTGCAATTCAGATGTTTGAAGGGAACTGTTGTCTCACAGGTTTTTTATTCTGCTATTGCAAGCATGACATTATCCCTTGAATGCACGAAGGAACTCACAGAAAAATAGTATCGTGTAATGTCACATATTGTCTGAGTCACACTTCCCAGGAGAATTCTTGGACAGGTGCAGTTTATGCTCATGGCAGTATTTAAAGTATTTAGCAGAGCTACCAACACTGCAAGGCACTTATTCGCTTGCCAGCTTATGCAGCACTGTAAGTAATAACACCTTGGTCCCTGCAGACATCCAGACTCTCTAGCCTATTACTTTCCAGCACCTCCAACTCAAGCAGAAGCCTAAAGAATATCCTAAGCACTTATTTAAAAGAAGGAAATTGGTGACAGCTTAAAAACTGCTATGTGAAAAGGGGAAAGCAACTGGCCGTTTTAGACATTTGATCTCTAACTGTATAGTGGAGAGCTAAGAAGAGCAGGCATCTTTGTCTCTTAGGTTAAATTTTGTGAAAGAGAATAATTATTTTCTGCTTTTTTCCATATAAAAGTTGGAGCTCCTTCCCCAGCTAAATTGTCAAGCAGAACTAAATTGTCCAACACTGCTTGTAGAGGCACTGGAGAAACTGCAAAGTAGCAGAGCAATCCAAGCAAAAAAGGGTACTGTCCTGTGAAGACAATTTTCTTCAAAATTTGTTTATTTGAGAAATTTCACCTGGGAGTGGTTGCTGGGCAGGATATACCTGTACACTCATGTTCCCTAGGAGATTGCTCAACGTAAGGTGATAAAATATCTGGCTGGCTTTCAGCCACTGCCTGTAAATAGGAATTTCCCCAGGTTGGGTCTGCTCTGTTTGTAAAGCATTTCTGCTCCCCAGCTGTTTTCAGCATTGAACTGTGACTCTGTTAGTAGACGTGGGCTGCTGCTAGCCATGCGGACCTGGCTGATTGCCCGGCCACGGATGCTCCTCACTCTCTATCGGGAGTTGTTCTACTCCACATCTCCTGCGGCAGCCGCTCAGGGTAACACGGGGATGCTGGCATGAGGATGCAGTTTAGCTTGAAGTTTTATGTTTCTAGCACAGATCTTTTTCACAAGAGTCATCTAATAGCCAACGGCAATGATCAGGCACAGGGGGAGCAGGGGGAAGGAAGCAGGAAACTTACAGTTCATCTGCAGCCAGAACAGCTTGTCTGATCACAGAAAGTCCATCCCAGGAGTAAATACCTAACTAAATTAATCCTTAACCCCAAAATATTGTTTGCTTATTAACTTTGTTAGTTTTCCCCGCAGATTGCCTTATTGCTGATTTTCTTCTTCAAATTAAATGGCAATGTAGGAATGCGTTCTCCAGTGTGGCTCCAGAAAATTTTCTGCAGGGAATTGGGCAGCCTCTCAGAGCAGCTTTGTGATTTGTGCTGGTGACTGTGCTGGAGATTGAGAGATGTTCAAATAGATCCTGGAGAGACGGAGGCGGCACACACGTGGCAGCAAGCCACGCTGAGTGCCCCAAGCAACCCCGAGGCTGCTTTCTGGATCGCACATGAAATGGATGTTTGTCCTCTTTGCATTACCCAAAAAGTGGTTTTTACTCCCATATCACACTTTCTCAAATTCTTCAGACACCGCACAATCATTCACTCTGCTTTCTGTCACTGTTTTTGCTGTGTTAAAACAGCATTTTCAGAAACAGATATTATCCAAATATCTGAGCATATTCAATGCAATGCAAACACATTCAATGCAATGCAAACACACCACATGCAAAAAGGTCATGTTTCGAGGTGACTCCAGTGATAGGGGTATGCATTGCTGACTGATGACCTTTATGAACTTCTTGCATTGGCGCATCGTGACCTGCTCTGGGCCATAATGCTCTATATGCTCCCCATCATTCAAACAGGTCAATGAGGCTCCTGACATTTGGAGCTATTTTCCTTTATCCCACAAGTTCTGATTTGTTTGCTTTCTCTGAGCCTCATGCAACTATCTTTCCCTCTTCTCTAAATCTTCATTTAACTCCCTTGTATTGTGTTTCTCCTTTGTTATTTTAATGACATAATATGGTTGCTAATATTTTTTACATACAATGCCATGAAAGAAAGAAAAATACCTTCTCTGTTAATTCTATTTTTATTTGCTGATAGACTGTCAGTTTTGCTCAGCTGATAGATAAAACTGCTATTAGGTTACCCTGTGTACAACTTGTACAGGCTATTTTATACCGTTTTAAGAGTGGAAAATAGTCATCACTTCATTCATATTCTGAGATAAACAGCACCAGAGATAAAGTAGAATTGGAGGTATTTAGGCCAAACTATGCAAAGAATGCTCTCCAAAAACAAGGACAAAGGGCTTTTTAGGGGAAAGGAAGTAGTTTATGAAGGATTAGAAATAGGAAGTTACGAGATGAAGTTCTTAAGTCAATCTGTATTACCCTTATGAAATTCACAGAAATGCTGAATCACAAGGACATGTTACAGGTAGCTTGCTATTATGCACCTAAAACTACATTGATTTATTAAAGCTGATTACTCAGGAAATAACCCTGCAAAGGTAACCCTGGAAATAATTAGGCCTAATTCCTGGGACTGTAAGCAGAGACTTTTGAAAAATTTCCATCAGATTACAGGTCTTTTCCAACTGACCTTTAAGGAAAAAAAAATATTGTTTTGATTTAAAAAAAAATGACATTTGAGCTGAAAACTGAATGAGTTCTACTCCAGCATTGTTAGATCAGGGCAATTTGGTTCAGGTCCCCATTCCCGTCCTTGTTTTTTCTCCCACCAAATATTGTGACGGGGCTGGTGCTGTGAAGCTGCTGCAGTACACGGCAAACCTGCAGGCCTGGTCATGGTGCACTCAAGCCACATATAGTTTCAGCTTGAACTCTTGAAGAGTTCAATGCTGGCAACTGCAGCTTTGCTGGAACATCATAGCAGCATTTCAGAAAGTAAATATATGAATGTTGTGGGTAGCAAAAAGAGATTTCCCACCAGAACTTTGATGGGAATCTTAGACATAGGTAAAACAACTTCTTAAACTTCTCTCGCACCAATTAGCCTCAATTTTCTGTCATGATATTAGCAGCTTGATACCCATCTCCTCTTGGGAGTGCTTAAGAAGTGCCCCCATAGTTGTAGATTTTACATCTTTAAAAGGCATTTCTAGCCTATGCAAGTACAAACTTGTGAGTTTTTATTGGCTTCCTCTAGGTAGGAAATGGAAACTGCAGCAAGTTATGTTTCTTTTCTAGCTAGTATTTTTTATCTAATTAACTGGGTATTCAAATGTATGGTGTTAACCATATCTGAACACTTGATACCATTCAGAGACACCCTCCTATGAAGTGTCATGTGAACCAACTTCACTCTCAGACTATGCATGAGAATTTTCCCTTCAAATATTTGACCATACAAAGGGTTCATTTTAGAACTCCAGATGTTTTCCAGTATAGCCAATAAAAATTTTACCTTTAGATGCAGTAGCAAAGGATGTGGCTTACAGCTCACAAATGCACTTTGCATTTTGACATATGTGAGCAGAGAATGTGAATTAGCAATGAGAATTAACACAGTCTTCATTCCAAAGATCCAGCCACATAAATAACTTCTTTTAATAAAAACCTTCTCAGAAGCTGTTAATTTTCCCTAGTATAAGGCTGAAACCATTACCATAAAGCAAGTTGCCAGGGAACAAACATTTCAACAAGACAAACAGCTTCTTCAAGTCCTAGGCTTAAAAACAGAGTAGCAAACTCACGTACCATATTCTCCTCCATACAGTCACAATTAGAGGCCAAAGATAGCAGCTGAACAAATCAATTTAAGAGTTATTAGATTTTTTTTTTTGATGTAATAAAGTAGTTGCCACTCTCTTTTGGAAAGCGAAACAGAAATACCACTTTTACAGAATATAGTGTTCAGAATGAGCAAGTGAAGCCTCTCAAGAACTGGATAGAAAGTGCTGGATTAAGTTAAATGTTTTCTCATACAGCACAATCTCACCATCATTCCTACTGTTTTGGCCACTTCTGCCTTTAAACAGCACATTTAGTTTGGTGCTGCATTGATTCCTGCATCTTTTTGAAAATATTATACTGCCATCAACACTGCTCTGTCACTGCTGTTGTTTTCTTCTCTCTCTTTTCCTGTTCTATAATAAGCCATGGCAGGAGGGATCAAGAAGCCAAATCTTAGCCATCTGAGGTAATAATAACTAATTATACTATAATGGTATTTTATTACTTGTCATTTGTATAGCAGTCGCCATCTCCGAGGACATTTTACAAATGAACCACGTCAAGAATAACCTTTTCAGTGTAGAGAGTCACACACAAGCTTTGGGCAACAGCCAGTCTTAAAGCTGCCATGAGCTTGCTGAGTTGGTTTCGGGGCTCTCCTCCCTCACAGCCAGAGTTGAACCTTGTTGGAGCCAAGCTCCCTACTGAAAACAACCATTTTAGGAACCCCTGGGCTGCTATGAGACCCATGGCCACCGCCCTGTGCTCTCCATTGCCTCCATTCCCCATCAAAGACAAGACAGACGATGCACTGGGTCAGCTGACCAGCTGGAGACACTGAACCCCAGTAATAGAGATGGGCTGTCAGAAAACAAGAAGTTAAGTGTAACTTTCAGCTAAAGCTGTCATTTGCTCCATTAACTATTATTTACTCCTGCAGAGTACCTTGAGCACACAATGTTGTGGTATGAGCTATAGCTGAGGTAGTAATAACAGGGAGATGGATGCAGTCCCCAGAAGCTATCAGAATACCGCTGTCCTCCTATAGTTCCGAGGACATCCAGGGGACAAAACATGGGATTTCGGTTCAACATTTGGAGCTGAATGTAAGTATCTGTGGGCACTCTGTTGTCTAAGATGTCATCACAGTCAGTGGAAGTTTGGCTGAGATTAAACTTACCTGCACCTGCAATTGAGCAAATAGCTCACAGGTGAACACCTACATACTACTGTATGTGATCAGCTGTCTGCATCTGGAGCTGAACACCCAATCTGCTCTGCTAACACTTGCCAGAAAGACAATGATGAGACTGTTCATCTCTGTGTAGGACATTGCTTTATCTCACTCCTCCTGATTTCCTGGATAGTGCTTCAGTTCCTGGCATGAGCTTTGCTTCTTCTCAAGCAGCTGCTGGTTTGAATTTGCAGGCAAGTAGCAAAGACATTTCTAACCTCTTGGGACTATGCAGACTCTGATTTTGCCTGACCCTCAGGAGACCATTTTCACTGGGAAACTAAAATTCAATAGGTCCTTGCATGTCCCAGCTGACTGACGCTTATTTTACCCATGCAAGGAGTGACATTCAGGTTTCCTCAGGAATGTGCTTGGAAAGCTAAGCAATCTGGCAAACCTTTACAAGAGAAAGGCAAAATTGTCATCTCTCCAGAAGTTCTGTGTAAACTGCCTCTCTTAGATAGCTAGCTGGCATCGTTCACAAATATTTTGCTGTTGTATTGCACAGTATATTAGCTGTGTCAACTTAACTGAGTATGACAGCTCTTATTTAGATGATTTTATATTATTTCCATTATCTGGAGAGAACTGTGAACTCGGAGCTTTCTCAGATGGTTACTTAGTGCTTATATGAGAATAAGTAACACCAAGACAAAACACTTATTTGAAGTATCTTACATGTGTCATACATCTCCATTGAATGCCCTCAGTATAAGTTGACATAACTTGAATGTCAAGATGTAAGCAACATGCATAATTAATTTTCTTAGTAAATAATTAAGACATCTTTTAGTTGGTATTAGACTTGATCTGTTGAGGAAAATAAATCTTCTCAATTTATTGTTGCACACTTTAGAATAAACAATAAAATGGACATAAATGCTATTTTGTTGTTATCATCTCATATACTCTACAGACAAGAGAGAATACTCATGCCCTCTGACAGCACCTCGCACTGATTCCTTCGTTCCTTCCACAGTCGGTAGTGAAAAGCGTGTGATTTCAAACAGCCATTAGAGCTCTTAAATTAGAAACTTAACTACTGCCAAATTTAGGCTCCCCAATTTCCCCTCTAAGGACCATTTCCCCTCTGTTGACCATAGAGGAAGTTTAATGCTCTTTAAATTTAGATATCTGATGTTTCCTACTAACGCTTGGAGGTGAAAAAATGATTTCAGTAGCAAAAAAAGAAACTAGGCAAAACTTGAGTATTCTATCCACAACTGCGATCCAGAAAACACTGGCTCAGTGACAGCATAATTTAGAGGAAACGTAAATTCAGTAGGTACCGCTCAGTGTAACTTGAAAGGTCCCCTCAACATCCACAGTTTCATTCTTGCTCATGTCTAAAACAACTAATTCCAGCTCAAATAATAAATAAATAATAAAAAAAGAATAAGCATTCTGTGACATGTAAATTCAGGTCATATGACAAATCAGGATTTTCAAAAATGAAATTTTAGCCAAATTATTTTTCACTAACTCCATACTTGCTTCTCCTTATATTTGCATGCAGATAGTAGACATCTAAGAAGTCCAGGGAGAGGCTTTTGTTTATATTTCTCTTCAAAGTGATTCAAATACTATAAGGGACTACACTAACCAACAAGTTGCAGGCTTTGAAAGAGAATACCTTGACAGCCATCATTCTCACTTTTTTTGTCCCTGCTTCCTTCAGGAAGGCCCTGTATATATAAAACAGGTGTTTATATATACTGGATAAAAAATAGGGAATATATTCTGTTTTTTGAATAGTCTTTTAAGGTATTTTACATTCAGTGTATATGAAATGATATCTTCTCACAGACATGCTGTGAAGGAATCTCCTTGGGAACAAATCTGAGGAAATAATCTGTTATGTATATTTAATGAAGGGATAGGAAATTTCAAGCAAACCATCTTATATTTATTTTTAAGCCTTACGTGCATGCCAGTTTCCTAAAGGAAATGTAATGTATTCTCCGAGAAGTAGCTCTAGATTAATCTGTCTGCATTTCATTTGGGAAAGTATTTTCTCTAGATAAATCTGAAGAAAGAAATATGAACTGACAATGAATTGGTAAGCATTTTTTTTTTTCTGAAATTAGTGTACATTCCGGGATGGAGATGATACTATGGAAGATAAAACATCGTATATGTACACAGACAAGAATTCCATGAAAACTTAGTGCTGCTAAGATCATTTGTCACAGATATATTATCTATTATATAGAAGAACAGTTCTTGTTTTTCATAATTTCCACTTCTATAAATCTATTTTCTGTAGGGTGTAGAGTGTAAAATGTTACTACAAAAATGTGAAATAAATACTTAATATATTTAAATTCAAGAAATATTCATTCAGATGTCATTTAAGATATTCCCGTAAGTATTTAGGCCTTTGGAGAACAAAATGAGTATTCTTTTGTTCAGACATGTTTTGTTTGGGTGATCTTTTGGTAACTTTCAGTTCCTATCTTTCCCTTCTAGGCCTGAAAAGATATCTGAGGAAACACACAAAATGAAAAAGAAAATTAGAAAGGGACCTTAAAGATATTTGTAGAGGGTTTCCTGTTGCAAGCGCAAAGACAATTACAAGTCTGCTGTATGTGCATTAGCAAATTGAATACTCAGGCCATGAATGCCCAAAAGGACATCGCACAGAGGTGTTTATTCAGTTGTGCTTGACAGCAGCTGGTGTTTCAACACAGTCAAACCATTAAAAAAAAGAGATATGCCCCACCACCAGTGTGATCATAGAAAGGGAGATGCAAACATCTCTGAGAGCAAAGAACTAGTAGCAGCAGCAGCCAAATTGCTCTGTCTGCTCCTGTCACCTGTGCTAAGGAAAAAACAACAGAATTAACAACACAAATAGCATTAGCAAACCTAAGCAAGAACAATCTATAGAACTGCACAAACTGCGGCAATACTGCAGCTCTGCACTGCTTCTGCAGCATTATATCAATGAGGCATCTGAAACCTTGGTAAATGGAGTTTGCAAAAGCACCGCTAGCAGCCTGGATTTCAGGCTTCTCTGCAACAATATTAATGAGCTGTTGGAATGCTACTGACATTTAAACTGCCACAGCTTTCCGTGCTAGCGCCAGATTGGGTGGTTTCTATGTTCCTGGAAAGAAGACAGAGATTAATCATGATAAATAGAAGGAAATTATGGTGTTTAATTTGAATTTAAGATTATTAATCTTCATTATTTTGCCTGTCTTTTGAAAAGGTTTGTTTTATTTTATAGTTTGAAAGTGTCCTTCAATTTAAAAACATCTAAAGTCCATAGTAATTTCCTTCTTATAGGTATTGTATTTTTAATAATAAAAAAAATATTTTTTATAATTCTGAAGCATGAGAATCTATTTTTTTCATGTTTTTCTTCCATGATCTCCTGAAATCAAGTTCATGTTCCCTTTTTGCAAATAATTTGCCTTTTATTTTGTTCTTTTTTTCCCAGAGAAGGATGTTCAACATGGCAGGTCCATTCCCAGAATGAACAGGACTCTTGAAAGTCCTCCAGAGAAATATAAAGAACAGAATTGCCTCTCCTCCTAAAATAAATATATAAGATCTTCTAGTAGACAATGTTTTAAAAACCTCTAGTGTTTCTCTCACCTAAGTTTAGTTGGCTCTGAAGAGACCTTCCCTGACTATGTAAGCAAGTGAGGTACTTCAGAAGGATTATTTTACCAGGCATATAAGATTTACTCAAAAATTAACTGCTCTAGTGAGGTAGCCTAAAATCCATTATATAGAAAAGTTTGTGACTGAAGCAAATTATTTTTCTTTTCCTTAATCCGTGATGTCTCTATAAAAACCAGATACATGCTAGAGACTTTATTCCAAAATTATACAATTAATTCTTCTGTGTGACCCATATCCTGGGAGGCATAATGAGAATTTATTTGGTGTTCCTGTATAGCTTCTTTAATTAAAGAGAAATTTTTAAAAGTATAAATTAAACAGCACTAAGTGGGGGTTGAGACAGTTTTATTTCTGATGTTAACAAGGGATTTTTCAAAAAAAAA
>JAUBNY010001194.1:88169-113499 GCA_032275445.1 Crypturellus soui
TTCTCTGGAGATCTTCCAAACCCGCCTGGATGCCACCCTGTGCCGCGTGCTCTGGGTGTCCCTGCTGGAGCAGGGGGGTTGGACTAGGTGATCTCTAGAGGTCCCTTCCAACCTCAACCACTCTGTGATTCTGTGAATGTGTGAAAAGGTAAATCCTAACTCCTTTTTGTTCTTGAGGACTGGTGCTCATGGCTTTGAGGCTTGCATTTGTCTGATAGCATTCCTTTTATTTATGCAAGTTTTTTTTAGGGACATAAAAAATGGACATTTGCTGATGGTCCGTTTGTTCACTTGTGTTCCAAAAGTTGATCAGTTTACCAGCACCTCTGTTGACCCAAAACACTCTTCTCCTCAGCTGACTACCTTCTTGCCTTTTCTTGGGTGTCTTTTTGCTGATTTTTCCCAGATACATTTTCATTGCTGAGCTCTGGTGGTTTTCACTTTCCTGTAAATCTAAAGCCAGTTTTGCAGAGACAGAACGATGGCTCCAAACTGTTGATGGGCCCTGCTTTCCTCTTTCTCCTTTCCTCTCTTGCCACTTTTAGCCTGCCTCCTCATTTCCCTGCCTTGCTGCCTGTTACAGCACACAGGGTATAGATTACCAGAGCCCACCACTTATACTGAACTCCGTGTTTAAAGTCTCAAATTTGTGTTGTTTTCAGCAGTTGCCATTGACTATGGCTCCCACAGGGGCAATGTGAATATTAGTATATTAGAAGTTAGTGAAATCCCTTTAAGCAGTCCTAAAAAGTGCTTAGATACTATAGGGATGAGAACATTATAAAAATCGCTATAGAACAGACAAAGTGTGGATGCTTTTCCCCATATCACTAGTAGCATGTACTTAATCCTCCACGTGCAAACCTGCGGCAGCAACTTACTCTCACACTGTCCATGCAGTGCTTATCACAGGCGGTAGTGAGATGGTACATGAGAATTTCTTATGACTTGTGTTTCTCCTAGAGGACTGTAATTATTTTCAATATTTTGTATCTTGTTATATCATTAGTAAATAATATTGAGTAAATAGTGCACATTAAAAAACACTGATTGCACTATATACATTTTAAATAATTGTGCTTTAAAAATAGCCTGCTATTAGCATATTTTAATTATGCTATTTTATAAACTCTAAGCAGATAATATGAATTTTAATTAGGGTGGGTTTTTTTTTGTAAAAGAAGGAAAAGACTTTTAAAAAGATGTAACTCTTTTCTAATTTGTTTCATTCATTCTAATTTTTCAGCTAAATAATGAATCATATTAGGAAAATACTTCACTGAATATTTACCCAAGAGACCTGAATGGCTCCATAGGAACTGTATGTTCTTGCAAAGAATAGGCAAGTAATGCTAATCAAATTCCAGGCTCAAGTAGCTCGTCCAGGTGAATTCTTGCTAAATTTCTTCTTAGAAAACAAAATCCATTAAGCCTATATTATGTTGTTCCTGAAAAGTGTTTTGAAGAATATGAACAGTGATAGTCCATTGAGCAATTAGCAACCGCCAATGAGTCAACAGAGGGTTTGCACTTGTGACAAATCCCATTGCTTGATCTGGTCCAAACCAACTGCAAGCTGATTGTGAAAAACAGTTAACGCTCCGTTATCCCATAGCATGCCTGCAGGATACAGGTGGACAGAGCAGAGAAAAGCTTTGAGAGGCTGAAAGGAAATAAGCAGTGATTCAAGCTCTGATGAGGGTGAGTTCACAACATCATTTAACACAGATGATGTTCCACTCCTTTTGATTTCTTCTTGGAAAATAATGATTAGTGGAAATCCTGATAGCTCCATCTCAAAATAATAACCTTGAAGAAGCAGACTGTGTACACAGCATATGAGAATTCAAAAACAGTGTCAGGACACAAACAACTCCAAAACAGCTATGTCTAAACTTAGGGCTCTGAAAACATTGATGTGCATGTCTATGTTG
Source organism: Crypturellus soui (assembly GCA_032275445.1). NCBI lineage: Eukaryota > Metazoa > Chordata > Aves > Tinamiformes > Tinamidae > Crypturellus > Crypturellus soui. The sequence continues at coordinate 90,104 of JAUBNY010001194.1, forward strand.
AGGTAAGACCCAACTACAAACTCCTTTAACCACCTTTCCTTTTTCATCCTTGCACCTTGTAAAGAAAGCCCAGTATGTGAGCCAAAATGGAGTTTATGTAAGAAGCATCTGGTTGGACAAAAAAAAAATGATGACCAGGCAGATGAAGTACTTAGGAATATGGTTTAACAGGCATGGTGGCGGTGGTTTTACAGTTGGACTTGGTAATCTGTTTTTCTAAACCATAGTGATTCTATAATAGTATAGCACAAACCTGCAGCTTGATATAGCCAAATGTATTTAAGCCAATGCTTAAAGTTTTTCTGAGCAAGACTTTTGAAATTAGTTGATACATAAGAACTGCTAAAGGAAAAAAAAACAGTATTTGCCTTCAAAGAGAGCCCTTCCCCTTGCTCTATTAGTTCTGCTTTCTGAGTAAAATATTTGTATCCTTATCCATGATTTATGTGATATAAATATCTGCTGAGTAGACCTGTGAGATTCTCTGCTGTGAGGACATATGTTATTTAGTACAGCAGTTGCAAGTCTGAATGTTCTGACCAGACTTCAGTAAAAATAAAACAAACCCAGGAAAATTAACACTTCGGATTTTGCCTCACTCTTTAAATTTAGGAGCAGGGACTATCTCCTGCATTGAAGTGCATAGTGACAAAGTCCATATTATTTTCTGTCGTATAGAACCAGAATTTTAAGCTGTAGAAATTGTATTAGGAGTAGGGTGAACAAAATAGGGTATGCCAGGTAAACATCTCTCTAAGTCCAGTGCACTGGATTTTTATCTTTTCAAAAGAAATACTTAATTCTCATAATATCCAAGTCAGCTAAATTAACGCTTTTTAGATAAACAATTCCAGGAGTGATTAATTGCTCTTTGAATATCTGTGTTTCTCTTTGTTGAATATAAATGCCATTCATTCATCTAGTTTAAACAACTAATTTTTAGGCTTCTTGATAGAAATTCATCTCACCAAAGGTAGATATCTGTTACACAGGCATGTATATCCAAACCAGCAAGGGACAAACAAACCATGCCTCAAAGTGCCTTTTTCCCTCCATTTGCTATAAAAGCAGCCCAAGGTAACTAATTCTGATTTAGGTGTTTACTTAGAATTAGGATAGATAAATCCTATCTGTCTTAAATGTCTCATTGTAAAATGCAGACATTAGCCATTATCTTCCTCACTGGTTGTTACAAAGATAAATCTCCTTTTTCATTGGACAGAGAAGGAAGGTGAGAGCACTCTGAGCAGGACGCAGGTGAAGAACTGAATATAAAGAGCAAACATTTTTAGACAATGTTTTTATCTTTTGATGTGTTAATAAAAATACTTTGCATATAATCTGACACTGTAACTCACCATTTCTGCATGGAGTCATCTTGAGTTGCTCACAGCATAAAGAAATTTGGCCACTTCTTGCAGCCTGATGAATGTAACTTCTTATATCACATTTATACTTCACTAGAGGAACAACATACTCAGTGTTGTCACTCAGACAACATTGCCTCGTCAGAGTATCTAAATATTTCAACCAGCATCTTTAGACATTCTTATAACATTTAAAATGAAGTTAGTAAACCACTTTAGTAATTAAAATGAGATGGTATAAGAAGTAATCTACCATTAACAGAGAGAAGGAACAAAGAAATGAAATTATGTTCACCATTTTGCTTAAAGTGCATTATTTTTAGAAGATGATGGCACATGTCATGCAAGGACCACCTTGAGAAGTAAGCAACAGCTGGCAGCAGGTGAGACTCATGCTTGGAAGAAAACAATCTGTTTTTGCAACCGGTATCAGCATAAACCAAGCTGCACACTTCTGAATGTACAGGCTGCAGTATGTGAGGTCCAAGCCCTCACCACTGCATCTCTCCACAGAGAAGCTGCATTTGCCTTTTCATCCATTTGCTTCATGGTATTATATAGCTCTTCCAAACTCAACACTGGTTCTTTATTATTTTAATTCTCTTCAGATGAAAATCTAGAGGCATTTTTATTCAGGAAATATTTAACTAAAAGGTAAAAAAATCAACTTCATTGAAACAAGTTAATCTACTGACTACAATCTTGACTCCAACTTCTTAACTCCAACTGTAGCTTTCATTACTGAGTAATTTGGAAAGCAGAGCTCTAGAACACAAATGAGCAGGTTGAGTCAAGTCTGATGTCAGAACGACATAAAGAGTCGTACCTGGGAAACAGGTCGCGCCTCTGAAAATGTGAGCTACTGGCCTGGTTTTGTCTATTATTCTCCAGTAACAATTGCATATAACAGTCACAAGCTTCTTAATTGAAAATTATTACTTAAACTCTGGAATGTTTGAAGGACCTATGTTCTTGGTTAATCAGGATCATTCAAGACAGAAAGAGACTTGTCTGCACATATTTCTTTGACGAAGGTATTTTTAATTAAATCTTTTTCATAGGCTAATTAGCAAACATATGCAGTCTCTGAAAATCTGTTCGAAAATAATGCAGTGCTTTGGAAGATATTACTACATTCTACATGCATTGCAAGCACATTGAACACTCCTCTAGGAACAAAATTCAGAGCAATGGTATATATGCAGAAACAGTCAAAATCATAATAACAAATCCACAATAGAGATTCCATGATATTTGATCAGACAAATGCATGTTTTACAGTTCAACAACATTAGAACACAGCAAATCTATCACTTCATATTGATCATTCTGAAGACCTGGAGCTAGTGTCTATCCGTTTTTGTTTACCAGCTACCTTAAACTCCTGTCTCAATACTATATCAAAAAGGAAATCTCAAGTTTATCAAGGGCGCTAGTCAAAAGTAAGATTTATAAATTAGATTGTCATGTAGGCCTGAAACATAGAAAGACATGTTACATAGCTTTAAGGAGTGCAACCTTTAAAACTAAACAAACGAGATATTAAAGTCACCAGTGATGGTTCTTGGACATTATTGGCTCTGTGTGCAGCAGCAGCTGAATATGGTAACACAACAGGAGCATCATAAACGAATGACATTGAAAACAACACAGCATCATTTTGTGCTGTATAAAACTTGTGCAACTATATCTTGAATGGGAAGCAATTCTGGCTTCTGTATCTCAATAAATATATAGAGGATTTATAGGAATTACAGTGAATAGCACCTAAAATGATTAAAGGAGTGAGGCAGCTCCCTTTGAGGAGAGATTAAAAACTCTAAGACTTCAGTTTGGTGAAAGAAGTGTTGGGAGGGGATAATATCAGAGTTTACAAAATCATGAATCACAAAATTACTTTGGTTAGAAAACTGACTATATGTAAGATGACCTCTACACGTCATCTAGCCGAACCTCCTGCTCAAAGCAGGGCCAACTTCAAAGTAAGAAAATTGCAGATAAAGTGAGTGTGGAGCAGTCATTCATGAAATTCAGTAATATTAAAAATAGTAATATTACTGAAACATATTAGAAAATAGTTTAAAATAGATAAAAGAAAGTTTGGGGGATCTTTTTAAACAGCACATAGTGAACTTCTGAGATCTGTTGAACTGGTTTTGGAGGTTGATAATATCTGCACATTCAAAAAACATTAGCCAATTAAAGACAGCAGATTCACACACAGATCTGAAAGGAATGTGCAGAAATGCATCCCTCTAAAATCATTAAAGATTGTGGATACTAGGGATGTGCAAGAGCAGGCTTGCAGGCAGTGCCCAAGTTCATGATCTCTTCCTAAACTGCATCTCTGACTGCTACTCCTGGAAAGAGGATCACCTCTTGGAAACCAGACTGACATTATAGGTCATTTCTCATGTTATACTCGTTTGAAAAGCTGAGCTGAGCTCAGAGCTTCTGAAACAGCTCTGCTGAGCATATGTGCAAAGCAGAGCCTGAACCATTTTTGCTTTTTTGTTTCTGTTTTTCTTTTTTCCTTTTTTTTGCCTGCTGTGCCCCACATATGTCTAAAGAACTATTTATCCTAGAGTTTTAGAAACAGAACAGGCTTACACGGCACTGTGCAGCATCACAGGTCCGTGAACTTCCCTGTATTGTTCAGGGCACCAGAAATCATGAGGCAGAAGATGATGTAATTCTGTTTTCCAAATTGCAGGATCTGCAATATCTTCTCTGTCTTACATAAGTTGCAAGAGGGTGGCAGCTTCATCCTAGCTTCTGTGTTTCTGTACCTGGCAGATTCTAATCCTAAAAGAAAAGCAAATGAGCTGTCCTGCAAAATATGCCATTTCTTGATATTTCCCGCATTGCATCTTGAAAACGAGCTTGCAAGCAGATTTAATGAAATATATTTCTTAATACTGTAATATCTGGTCCATTTACATATATAAAACAGACTTACAGTCTAGTTCACACTTTAACTGCCTTTTGGATATGGACTGCCCTGTATCCTGATTGATAAGATTAAAAAAGCTGCTGCTTGATTTCTTGCAGGAAAATGTTGTTCAGGCTGTAATGAATGTTCTCTGTCTCAAAATAAAAACAATATCTCTTCTGCATGTGGATAAGCAATTTCCTGAGCCGCTCACAAAAAAAAAGAAAAAAAAAAATTCCAAACAGAAATATTACTGAAAGCTTCTAATTTCTTTAAGACTTTAAAGATTTCTCTCTTTTAAATAGTGAAAAATAGTTTTTCCAGCAGGTTTTGTTACATGAGTTAATGTCCTTGGTACTCATGAGTGGCAGAGTACTGTGTGGTATCTTATAAGTATTACCATTACAGTTATGATAGATATCTAATTACAAATAAATGTATTTTTATGTTGAGAAGATAAGTTGAATTACAGTGTTAGTGTTTTTACCAGAGGAACATACATATATTACTGTTTAGAAATAAATTGATGCCTATCTTCAAAGCATTGCTAGACATAAACCAGTCTTCAGAACACAAAATCCTCTGAATCTTAAGTCTCTCTTCTCCCCTTCTCTCTCCCTCTCCATCAGATCATCCACTCTCTCTGCCTGTCTCACTGGAATAAAGACGCCGTTCCCATTGCTTACATTCTGGTTACCATTGACCTACTTTCAGCAGATGGAGAGAACAGCCCATCCTCATCCTGGTGGTTAGTGTACTCCTCTCTGAAATAAGCACTTTACTTTTAAATCCTGCAAGTCCCCTGCTTCAGACTGGCCTAGAATAAAGGTCTCACATTTTGGTAAGTACTTTAAATAGCATATTACACAACACCTAAATGGCTGCCACCACTTTACAGGTAGGTATTTGCGGAAGTTCAAACTGTTAATCCCACTCTCACATCTGATGCAAGGTTGCTGGTCCATGTCCAAGCCTGGCAGGCAGCCAGGCATCTGGCCGCAACCCTCTCTCCGATATTACCTGTTTTGGGAACAGTACCTACATATATCAGGTGCATGAGTTCTGCTCCCGGAGCTCTTAGATGTCAGGTTGTCGAGTTTATGGCAGTAGTGTCTGAAGCTCTCTTTGAACGCAGCACTTGGAATCTGTTGACCTAACTTGCCCTCTAAAACAGCAGAATAATGTTAAGTCCATGTCACTGAGGATAACAGCATTAAAGGCAATGGGAATCTCAGCTCTCCCGTGCTGTTTTCACATGGTGATGTAAACCCTCCAGAGGACTGGGTCGTCTGGCCATTCCTGCTCTCCCCAAGAGAGATACATTATCAAAACAAAACCCCACTGCACCTAAGGAACCCGAGGTACAATCAGCCACTTCAGTGCCACAGATTCAGGGAGGGGGTAATCTTCCCTTGATGTTAAGCCAGTCTACTCCCAATAGCCCTGGGCTGCTGAAGGTGCCCTCTGAAATTTTGTTTAAATCCTATTTCAGGTGTTGCTTGGTGATAGGCTATTGGGTCAACATAATGGTGATAGGCTATTGGGTCAACATAATGCTGATGGTTTTTTTTTTTTTTTTTTTTTGCTGTTTTTCCTGTGGCATCCATGTTTTGAGTCCTCTTTTTACACTTTTGGTTCAGCCCTACAAAGCTATGATCTGCACTTTTATAGCTATGCAGATGTTACTTGATCTAATTTCCTCTTCTGTCTCCTACATTGCAGTTTCTGCTTTGACCAACTGTTCACACTTCATACTGTGTATCCAACAGCTCTATGGAGTGCAAGTGGAACAAAATCAAAGTACTGACAAAGACAGTGAAACTGTCCAGGGAGCACGGCTTTGATGGTGGTCTCCTGACCCTCATTATTATCTGCCTGGGACTCGGAGAAGAATAAAAGAGGTTGTTATGTGATACAACTCTCATCTGAGAAGTGGTTGACATTTGTTTGCTTTCCTTTTTTATAATAGTGGAAAAAGGGGACGTATTTTGGCCAACTCTGTCTGAGATCCCCTTTGATTTTTATTTACTTTGATCTCTGTCCCAACACAAAAGGTCACTCCTTAAATATCAGAACTACTAGAAATTTCACTTTTCTCAAGATAAGCAGAAGCACTTAGGAGGCATGAAGTGCCTTTTACCATATCACAAATGATTTTCCATCTACCTTCCTGGGCTCTTGGTATGTCTGGTCAGTAACTACTGATTCCACAAACATTTCTGTGAATTACAGTGGAAATAATTAGGGAGCTTGGTACTAACTATTGTAAGAGTAGAGAACTTAGACCTCATTTTTTAAGCACAGCTTTTAGGGCACATTATGAGATAGATTTTATTTACTGGACTGCATAAAAGCAGCTAGGGAAGCTGTGCAACAGGGTTAGCACCTTCCTCAGGTTTTAGCCAGCTCACATGACTGATGAAACAAAAACTAAAAGCAGCCTTTTCTCATCCCCTTACGTGCCACATTTTTACTCTCCTGCACAGACACCAAGCTGAGGTGTCTCAGCTCTATATGGCCTAAGGGGCTTTTGCAAACTACAGGGATGTGCACCCAAGGAGGCCAAGTCACTGAAGTAAAACCTTTTGTGCATTCCAGGTACCAGTTTCTCTCATTGACTGTAAATGATGAGAAGATGACAAAGCTCCAAAATGCCTAAAATTAAGCGAAGATGATCCAGGTCTTAAAGTGTAGGAAGATATTTTCAAAGATATCTTAAGCAGCTTTGATTTGCAGTTCACCACTACATCCATTTGTCATTCATGTGACAAATTTACTTGGAAAATAGATCCTCTTGTATAACCTATATAAGTTGTTTTTCTGCATAGTTTTTCTCTAGAAGGAAAAATATAAATAAATGAACCTCTTTTCAAAAGAGGTTTATAAAAAGACTTAAAAGTTTATTGATGTATGGCAAACTCAAGATAATTTGTTACAGTACCACAAATGTGGTGATAGAAATCATTTTAAGAAATAAGCTCAGAATGGATACTGAAAGCAAATATGAAAAGTACAGTTAATTTAGCCCACTTGTCACTTGTGGATTGCTTCCTGAAGGCCCAGACATTAATTATCACTAGGCATGAAACAGTCTCTGTAAATAGGTTTCTGCGTAATTTTTAAATGAACAATTTCTTGGGGGGGTATGAATTCTGCTTATGAAAGCTGCAGTTGATTTTAAAGCCTTTCTGAATTATCACTGGATTCTCTCTCATGATAAGGCCATTTGTAAGAGTAAAGGAATAAAACCTACCTGGAATACTCTGCCCAAGGCTAAGCACAGGACACAGGTCTGGACCCCACTTGGCTATTCCAGTTCTCTGCTGTACCGAATTCCTGTTCTTCTGAGCTAGGGGGTTTCTTGCACACCTGCTGGCATACCTGATAACACAAACTTCTGCAACCCAAGGGCTGCGGTGAGTTACTTCTGGGTTCAGAGGTCATGTATAACCATCCAGTTTCAGGGAGAAATATTTTTCTGCAGTGCTAATATTGAATATATGAGACCCAGCCTCCATCTGCTTCAGTATGAAAGTCTAGGAGAGAGGAGGGGAGCAAGGAGAGAATTAATTGCCGCAAAATGAGTGGAAAACAAGAACCTTATTCTTTGTTCAGTGGAGTGGAATTTAGGCGCCCGAAGGCAAATAAGGAAGATAACACCTGGCTCCTTCAGAAGCTTAAATCTCTGTAACCAGGAGAGAGCATCGCACAGAGCTCCAGCATGGAGAGACAGGACATACAAGTCAGCCAGAGCTTTGAGTGATTTGCTGTTCTCTTCAAATGAACACACCAAAAATACCAAGACAGCTTTGAACTGTTAGGTCATGATTTATGATTTTTAAAGGAAAAAAGAACAAAGTGGGGCAAACTAAAAAACTAAAAAAAAAAAAACCTTAAAAAAAAGAAGTTTGAAAATACATCTCTCCTCTGTCTGCTTTGTCCTTGAAAGATGTGTCTATTTTTCCAGTCTTACTTTCAGTCCAATGTTTTACGGAGGCTTCCCGAGCTGCAACAAATTCTACATAGTCCCTCTGCAAACCTTCTGCTGTTGCTTCAATCTATTTATTCTGTGGTCCATTCCACCCCCCAACTCACCACAATTTGTTTGCTCCCTGCAAACCCTTGTTCAGCAAAGATACCCCTGACTCTGCAAAGACTCGCAATCTGTTCCCTGTTTTTCTCACTTTCTCTGCCTCCTCACTTCATGCTTTAAAAGATTTTCCAAGCAGATGCCCAGTTTCTTCTGATCTAATCAAAATGTGCACTCAGCAGGGAGAGGTTTCCAAAGACCTCTTCAACTCTTACGTGGCATGAAACATTGTTTTGAACTGTCCTTTCCTTCTTAATGACTATAGATACAGATAAAGGTACTTTTTAGCCTAAATACTGCAGTGCTGTGCCTAACATTAGACAAAATTAATTGGGACCCTATTGTTTAAATATCATGATATCAACACATTCAGCATGACATCAGCTACCTATTCTTTAACCTGGCATTTTCAGAGTCTTCTGGACACTATCCATCCTCTCAGTGGTTTAAGTACAGACAGGGCATAACGTATCTATTCCTTCTTGAAGCATATGGCTATGATTTGCAAATCTTACACATAACTTTGAGAAATCCTGTCTAAGCTGGAATGTTGAAGTGTGAGGAATGTGATAATTTAAGGCTACATACATCAGAATAGCAAATGATGGTGGCACCTGTCAGTTCTCCTTTGACCCATGGTTAGCACTGAGAGCATGTAGAAATAACACTGCATGAAGACCCACTGTGCAGATAACACTATAACTTCATCAGAAATACCTGTACTTACTTTGGTCTGATGATTACTGTTAGTGATAGAAACCGTCTCCAACTAGAATCACTCCCTAAATTTACTTTCCTTCAGGAACAAGGTATCTTTTATCGCAATCCAATATTATTAGAGCTTTCTCCAGTACAGTCTGCTTTTCTAAGGTAGCAGAATTCACCTGTAGAATAATCATGATTACACCCAAAAAGTTAAGTACAAAAAAAAAAAAACCTTTTAGAACTACACCAACACAGAACATATGTACTTCCAACATTTATGCCCCAGTGTAATCTTCTAAATGCAACTTTTCTCAAGCCCATCGTATGGTCCTGTATTTCTACACAGAAACAATTAAGGTTTATTTGGGCTTTTTACTTTTTACTTATTTTCATGTGAAGCCTGATTATTTCTGTTTTAAAACATTCCATGACATTTTCCAGAAAGACATCTGGGTCCATTTTATCTATTTGCCAAAGCATAGACCTGGTAGGTGGGATTTTTTTCCTTCTCTCCTTGCTGGCTTCAAAACAGAGAATTCACCAAGCATGGAGGACAGGTCTCTAATTACCCAACTTTTTTTTTTGTTCATTTTTGGGTTTGTTTTGAGAGACAGAAAAAATATATTCTGAATCTTTAGTATTTCATTTCTATTTATTACTTACTGATGGAGCTAGAAATACAGGTTGACTTTCTAGGCTTTTGGGTGAAGTACTGGGACAAAAGACTGAGACTCAGGCTTCAGTTCCAAGGATTGATTAATTACACAAAACGGAGCAATTTCAGAGGCATTTCTGAAAGCAGTGCTTCTCAGAACACCCACACTTAACAACCCTTCCTTTTATTTATGAAAGATGTTGGTTCATACCCTACTTCTCAGCTATCCCGAATGTCTGGTTAGATTATGCGTTGATCTCTTGACATCCCCCTGAGTTTTCTAATCACTACCTGCTCTCTGCATACAGATTTTTTATTATTATTATTTTTTGAAGAAGCTTGTTTTATTATTGTTTTCTTCTTCTTTTTCCTGCTTTGAATACTAAAATCCAGAATATTTTAAACAGCAGCACTGGTTAATCCTCACAAATTTTCACTCCATTTGAATGCCATTTCTGTGAGTTATTTGCTTAGATTTCTCTTTGTATATATTGGATATCAGATACTACACATCAAGGTTTCCACAGAGCAGGGGAACATCTAAGAGTTGAGCATTTCAGCGCTAAGCTTTGTAAAGCTGAAGTTCCTTATCTTTTGGCAAACTGTGAAATTGAGTCCCCTAAATCTTCCATAAACCAGTTTTTATAAAAGTTTATAAAGAAAATGCAGTTTGTGGTAAACTGAGAGAACTTTGTACTAAAATCTGAGCCATACTGAAATGTGAACCTTCGGGAATACCATTAAAAGTAAAATTAAGACAAATATCAAAACATTCTTTAATGTTTTTGCATCCTTTTAACACAAACAAAGCTCATTTTTAAAAGCTATGAAGGTGTTATTCTCTCACTAATGGTCTTCTATAAATAACATCTCTGGGAGAAACACAAAATGGTGGTCTTTAATGAGCTAAAAACTTATATGTATTGTGCTTTAGTGTATACTGAATTGTCTTTAAGTATGCCACCTTTAATGGTTCTTTAGAGATAACAGCAAACAAAATAAATTTCCTGTAATCCCCACAATGAGAAATAACAGATGGGACTGCCTAATGATTTTAGCTGATGCTGCACAAAAAGCTCTGCTCTCTGCTTCTTCTAAGCCAAGAGTCCACCCTATGCTGCCGCACAGCTTTGCTGATGCGGCTTCCAGGTGGAAGCAAGGAGATGTTCTTTCCTCAGAAGAAATCCCAACTGCTATCATTTCAAAACAAAACAATCATTAGTAAGCAGGTCCTGAAAATCTCTTTGCACACTGTTCTGGTGATAGTCCAAAAGAGATTTCCAGAACTTTGAGTATTTCCTTGTTTGCCCCTTCTGAACAAAGCAGCAAGACATTTCAGACAGCACAGGGCACTTACCGTGAAGTATTCTTGGATTTTATCCATGATTTTTTATCCACTTTAGCAACATGGTTGCTAAAACAGTGTGTTTTGCCTTTTTAAGTTATTAGCAAAAAAAAATTTATACTTCTTTTGTATTCTCTTCCCCAAGTAAATGTTATATTTTGCCTTTTAATGGTAAGATATTGTTTGTAGTATCTATTACGAGGTAAAGCTTACTGGGAGAGGTAGGAACATGGGTAGGTCTGTTAGTTTTCCATTAACAAATGGATGCTGCTGAACATATAATGTGATAATACTGAGACGGCTGCACATCTTCCTTACTCACAACATGGGTTTATTTGTCCCAGCCCAATGTGACATCTTATTACTAAAGTATTAGTGCTTATTAATAGCAATAATATTTTATTAACATTGGAAGCTAAAGTTATGGCCTCAAATTCCTTTGTGACAAGGCACAAGCAGCAGCCCAAGCAGCATAAACTGAAGGAAAATCAATGTGACTGTTCAAAATGCTTCACTTCAGCATGGCTGCAGTTCTATGCAGAAATTCCTCTGATCCCACTTAACTTTCATCTGCATGATAGCTCATGGAGAATGCACTTAATATTTGAGATATCACTGCCAGGAAAAAAGAGGGGCCGTTCTCTGCAGGTTTCCCTCTACCCTGACTGTGCATTGATTTATCCCTGTACACTGTACAGAACTGGGTTCTGTCAAAAATATTTCCTGTACAAGAAATCATCAAATAAAAATCTTCCCAGATTGCTTGCCTTTAACCTCCCTCCCTCTGGTTTCTCAGATCAGAGATTTTTGCATTTGTGAAAGAAGTGCATCAAGAATGATCCTCCATTCAAGCTATATCTCGTCTTTTTATGCTCTGAGAATCACAGACTGCACTTTAAAACTTGGAAGATATGTTGAATTAAATCTGAAGATTAAAAATGAGGATTCAATGCTTGCTTCTCCTCCCATTTCCTTTGATGTGATCCAGGAATAACTATATAGGAATGGAGTTGCACTATAATGAAGCCAGCATAAAAAAAAAGTTAGAATCGAAAGATCTGAAATGAGTGTATTGGTGCCTAATGTAGCCAGCAGAAAATGTTCAGTGGATCCAAGCTATTAGAGCAGAAAGTCTTGTAATGACTGTAGATTGTCTGTAACAGAGAAGCTATCAGAAGCCTGTGTCATATGCTTTTAAAGTGTCAGTCCTTTTTTAGCCTCTATTCCAGTACAAACTGCTTCTCCAATCACAGATGTGTCCTTCTGATCACAACACACTTTGTAGCCAAATAGATACAAGTATGCACTGTACACTCAGGGGCCAACTCTGGGCTGCAAGTAGAATGCGATGGTAATCACATCCGATGAGAAACTGCAGCTCTTTACAGTTTAACCGTAAACCCAAAGGAACACAGCTGGTTTTGAAACTCTTTGGAACACAGTGAGCTATAATATTCTCATGAGCTCAACTCAGTAAAACACCTCAACGCAAGAATTATTCTTATGTATCTCCAATATTTAAGCTGTCTTTTATTTTCTTTATCTTTTTAAGTGGTTTTCCTCAGGTTTACTGCATTATACAAACAAGAGATCAAAACCCACCTTTGATCTCAGGTGGAAGCTGACCTTTATATATCAGTTGAAATGAGAGTGTAGGAATGGGCTGTGAAGAGACGGTAATGGGGATCTCCACGATGTCCTCTGCTACAGAGGATAGGGAAGACATGCAGAAATCATTCTGCAAATTGTTCATTACTGATGACATTGGACCAGTTCATACAGGTACACCTCAAATCTCAAATCATGGGTAAAGTGTTTATTAATGATTGACAGGAAGACCTTGAGGGTTTTCTTTCTTTTCCAGATGACTACTCTTGAAAGGGTAGTGTCAGTTACTTAGCTGGGCTTGGATTCTTATTTATAGCACAGTCTTTTTGTATTGCTGCAGTAAGCTTGGGTATCACACCCACCTTAGGGTCTCTTTATACAGTAAGAGATACTAAGGCAATGTGGAGTAAATGCATTTCCTTTAAGACTTTATTTTCAGTCAGCCTTTATTTTCAATCACAGCATTCCTTCTCACAGAACCAACATATTTAAAATAATTGTCATATACTTTGCTGTGCCTTCCTCTGCAAAAACACCCTCATCTTCCTTCCCCCTTCCATCTCTAAGCTTTCCAAATGCACTATGTATGTATATACCTCCGGCCTGGAGCCTTCCCTTTCACTTTCATCCTAATGTCTTACCCATTCATCTTATTTCAATAACATTCAAATCAAATTATTCCTGTCAATAGAAGTTGCCTAAATATTGGTTTCTAAGGGGAGGTGTGAGCTAATTGTTTAACTTTGCGTTACCAACAATGGAGACTGAATTAGTTCAGTCAGTGGAACCTAGAAATAAATTCAGTTGACAAGAAACCCAATTTAGTTGCCCAAAACATAAGTACTGAGTGCTATTTTAGATGCTTTAAGGCATTTATCTGAGACATTGCCACTAGACTCTCAGATATGGCAAAGTACCTGCAATGCACCTTTTTAATCCTAGGCAGCAGATGGAGACCAGTTGGGGTACCATAGGGCATCTCAGACAGCACTAGATGACAGCACCTAGGCAACTGAATCCTGAATTCAGTGTCCATTTCATAGTGAAATATGTTCTTCAGGGCCATATTTATTATTTTACTGCAGCCTTCATTTTTTTTTAATCTTAGAAAAAATGTTGTATCTCTGTTAACTTAATTTCTGTCTTACAAATTTTGAAAATAAGAAGTTCTTCATTTCAGCAAAGTCAAGACTTGATGGCAGGGGCAGGAAGAAAAAGCCTAGATAATACCATTCTACAGCCAAGTGCCTTGTATAAATTATTTAAAGGAAGATGAAGGAGAAAAGCTTAATGTTAGAGATCAAATGTAAGCTCTGGAGAGATCTGTTCTAACCAACAAAGGACCATGGAGCACAGAATTAGCCTGCATCTCTTCTGCTAAACAAAACTGCACTAGGACAAATTTCCTCATCTTTCAACTTGTGGGCATAACCTGATCAGATGCATACATTATCTCACTATTTAAAGCAGACAGGCCCATCCAAACTATGGAAAATGTTTCCTGCCCTGTGATGATTTCTGAATTTTGTCTGAACTTCAAAATCAGCAACAAAATAAAGATTCAAAAGAAACTGAGTCACAGATGTGAAAACTATATCATTACAGGTAGCATAAGAACACCATCATGGAAGCCCTCCACTACTGAGTGTCATCTATTAAGACAGTCTTGAAAAACAATATGGCTATCCAACAAAGTGAAAGAACTTTTTAGTAATAAGAAGAGTGGTGATATATCTAAATGAGGGAGGGCTTATAAACAAATTCCAGCTGATATAATGTAAATCCTTCATTGGATAAGTCAAAAGAGAGCATGAACCAAGAAGTCAATATCAGACTGAATTTTTATTCTGATTTTTTAGGAATAAGAAATCTACGAGATAGTCTGCAGAGCCAACTGACAATCAAGGCATAAAAGGAGCACTCACCAGCAACAGGAAAGCTGCAAAGCAACTAAATGAACTATCTGTATCAATTTTGGCTGCAGAATAGCCTAGGTAGATTGCCCATCAGAATCCTTGTAGAGGAGGGATAGATTGAGCAGGCAATTCCTCTGAAATTGAAGAAACAAAGATAGTAATTATGGTACAAATAAATGAACTTCAAGAAATCACTAGGGGCACACAAGAGTTTGTCAAAGTATTCAAAAAATCTGATGGATAGAATAGCTAGCAGCAACATGCAAAACAAATAAAAGTTATAAGAAAGAATGGATGTGAAAAATAAGCTCTATCTGAGAAGAGTCACCTGTAAAAGAGAGATCTGCTTTGCAAACCCACAGTTCTTTGAATGAGATAGCTAGCACATGGATAAAGCTGAACTACCTAATTTCTAAGAGCACTTAAATAAAATCTCTCAGTAAAAATCTTCAAGTAGCCAGAGCAGAAGTGAAAATGTGGTAGTAGAAAAGAAAACCTGCTAACTATTTAGCATGACTAAATAATTGGCTAAAAGATAGGAAACAGCTAGTTTCCCAATACTGCAAGGAGGTCAACAGTAAATTCCATGCAGTTTGTATAGTGGTCTGTGCTTTGTAATAGCGTAATAAGAAGCCTAGAAAAGCAAGTGAGTCATGCTGTGACAAAGTGTGATATAAAGTTATTCGTGCTAGGAAGGACAGGGACTGATTGTGAAGAATTACATAGGACTTCACAAAATTCAGGGGCTGTCCAATAAAATGGCAGATGAAACTCAGTGTAAATAAATGTAAAGCAATTCACATGGGGAAAAACAACCCTAATTCACATAAAACAGAGCTGAGTGTTTCCAGTCAGGAGTGAGACCCAGGGATGATGATAGATAGCTCTATGAAAATGTCATTTCAGGGCTCAGTAACAGCCAGAATAAAATAAAATAAAATGTTAGAAATTATTAGTAGAAGAATAAAAAATAGGTCAGAAAATACCATTACACCACTATATAAATCCATTATTCAGTCATGCCAGGAACATTATGTGCAGTTTTGGTGTGTTTATCTAAGGAAAGGCATATTCAAATAAAAAAGGTTTAGGAAAAAAAAAAAGATGATGAACAATATTGAACTATGGAATGATTGAGTATGTTAGGACTCTTCAAGGTTGAAAATGAGATGATCTAGGAGGATATGATTCTGTGATATGAGAGAGATGTACAAATCATATATGACCTGCAGATATATGAAGTCTATGAAGCTCACTATCTCTTCCAATAAAAAATATAGGGATTATGAAAAGAGGCTAGCAGGAGACAGATTCAAGACAAGCAAAAGGGAGAGGGTTTTTTTTCCATGAAATCAGTAATAGATCTGTGGATCTCTATAACCTCAAAGGAGAATGATATAGATGTAACAATTTTGCATAAACAGGATTATAAAATTGGAAAAGTATTTGGAAGATTATTCAGTAAACTCAAGTGGCATCTATTACTAAATTATTATATAAATGAAAAGACGGTCTGCAAATGGCTCAGGAAATAGCCTAACCTGAAAGAAACTTGGAAACTGGAAGGGAAATACTTGTAAACTGTAAACCAGGAGAAAATAAAACACGAGATTTACATACAATTGCTCTTATCTAGATGTCAATTTATGACAATGCATAGAGAGAGAATAATGGCATGGATGGCACCTTGTCATGAACCAGTATGGTCACTGTTTTGTTCTTTAATAAAATTAGAATCTAGAGGGAAACAACCAGAATGGCAAAAGACTGAAATTTTAAGAACTATATGTTTAACTATGTTAAAACAGTTATGATCTTTTTTTAATCTCAAAGAAGAACACATAAGTAATGCATGACAAGAGTCTTCAGATATGCATGCATTTGTTTTAAATGCCAGGAACCACTCTCCTTGGACACCAAGGACAGGACAAGAGAGCATCATTTTGATGGTAATGATGATAGGTTAAAAATACCCATTGAGGAAGCATTTAAAGTTCTAAAGAGAGCTAAGCAATGAACAGAGAGTTGGTTGAAGCTCTTTAATAACAGGCTAGATTTAAAAAAGTCCATCATATATGGTCCCATTTGAGACTGTTTTACAGTGGAAAAAGGGGAAGGAGGAGCAGAGGAGAAAGGCTATAGAAAAGGACAAGCAAGAACTTGTTATCTTCTGATATCCTTCCAGCTGTATCTTTCTGTGACCGTAGAACTGAGAACACCTTTATCATCTAGTGATTCAGTGCTCAGTTCAGTGCAGTTACAGTCTTGATCATTAAATAAAAGAGAGCAGACAGAGCTAGAAAGAAAAAAAAAAAGAAGGGAGACATGAGAGGAACAAAGGGCAAGGAAACAAGTGGGCTGATTGTAGCACATTATGCTTTAAATCCTGAATGACTGAATTCATAAATTTCTGAGGTATGACATTTTTTAGACATGAATACTGAGAAGAGAATTCACAGTTCTCAGCAGTTTCAGCCAGCAGTGGTGGGAAGCTGGATCTAGAGATGAAGCAGGGCTAACTGCAAAGCTGACATCCAGTTTGGGTAAGCTCTGCCTCCCTGGCTCCTAAGCAGCAGGAGCAGCCAGTGTAGTGTTACTGCAGAATCAGAAATGTCTAGTTTGCAAGGGGGCTCTGGAAGTGTCCAGCCTCCTGCTCAGAGCAGGGACAACTGCGCAGCCGGGGCTGGCTGCCCGAGGCTTTGATCTAATCAAGATTTGAAAATGGGGCACTCTGCAGCTCCTCTGAATGACCCGTCCCAGCACTTACCTACCTGCACTGTAAAGGTTTCTTTGACTTATATTTAACCAGAACTGCTCTTGCTGCAGCTTGTGCCTCTTGTTGCCTTTTGTTATTTTGCTGCACGGTTCTTGGGGGTGTCTGATTCTGTTTTCTCTATGACACCCTGAGGTAGCTGAAAATAACAATTAGAAGCTCCTTTAGCTTTCTCCTCTCCAGGCTGAGCAAACTCAATTCCTGGCTTCTCCTCACACATCAGGGGGTAGACGTAACCATCACCATGGCTTCCAGTGATCTGAGACGGTTATCAGCATCTCTTCAATTCCAGTGTAAGATGCTCACACCTTGTAAAATTCTCTGAGCCTGTAAATCTCCTTTTTTTTTTTTTAACAGAGAAGAAGGACTGAAGATGTCTATCTAAGCCTCAATAACTTTGGCAAAGCTTCATTTCTGATTTGAGAGAAAATCCAACATGTTTCTCCCCCTTGGGAGAAGAGTGGTCATATTCTTATATAAGGCCCTCATATAGGAATATATATAGGAATATGAGGTCCTTTCTTTGGTGTCTTTCTGCACTTGTATAACAGAAAACAAGCACTTGGATTCTGTTATCAATCTGTAGTTATTCCTCTATAAGTGCTTAACTCCAAAAGGAATACATAATAGTCTATGATACTGAAGAACCATTTAGATCTGACTAAAAGTTAAACAGCATGAAAAGGACCTTCTGTTGTCCCTGACTTCTTTCTTATGTTTTTCTTGGTTCTTGATTTTGCAATATAGAGAGGATATCTTTTTATCTTTGTGGAGAGACAAAATGGACTTTTAGTTTCCTGTATATTTATTTAATATAAAATACAATATTTGGGTAATAGCATTATAAAATGCTACATTTAGTTTATATTATGCAGCTTTTATGTAGTGAAGTCACACTGAATTATACAAGAAATTAAGAATGATTAAGCAATCTTACTAATAAATTATCATATCATTCTCCAACTTCCCACACTCCTGAAATAATGCTAAAAGTGTAAATAAATGATGGAAGAATACTAAGTTTCAGAAATAAAAAAAAAAAAGGAAAAAAAGATGCATCAAAATAATGAGGAAATAATTTATTAGTGAGTGTGTATGCCTGTCTGCGGATTGTTATGTTATAGGTGTTCTGTCATTCCACTCATGGTACTCTAAAGATAAAAATAAATCTTATAGATAGGGTTAGTAATTATTATTAGACCAACAGATATGATCAGAAAAAAAAAAGCAGAAAAACTCTCAGGCACACAAGCCCTTTTGGTGTGAAACAAGTAGACTGAAACTCTGATAACTCACTGAGTCTTTATACAAGCATTGCCTGCTAGAACATAGATCTAAGAGAGTTTCTGGAGCTCACAAACATATGCAGATCATCAAGGTGAAACATGGACAGTGTCATTACCTCTAAAGCCAGGAGAAAATACAGAGATAAAAGCAATGAAGATTTAAGAAAATGGATGGAGAACCTGAACATAAGTGATTGCTGAGGTCTTCTCATCCCACCTTACCTCTTCCATACTTGTTCTTCTAGCAGAAGACATGTTGCAGCTGACTACTTTCCCATTAACCTCTCTAATATTGTCCCACCTCACTCTGATACTCAGTGAGGACACCTCCTTTCTGTTCTTTCAAATGTGATTGTGCTGGAGAGGGCACAAGAAGCATGGATGGTGTGATAAAGAAATTAAAGGGGGAAAAATGATGTGGAATGAAAACAAGGTAAATGCATCTGTGCTCAAGAAGAGACATAGAGAAGCTGTGATTTTGTTAGAAAAAAGCCGGTGGCTGAGGATTTATGATTCACAGATCTATGTGATTTTTTTTCAGAAAAGCACATAATTTCGTCATTTTTATGCTTATATAACCTAATTTTGCCACAGAATGTAGCTCTTTACTACCAAGAGTAGCCATTTCTGAAGCTAGCTCTTTGATTCAGCATACTGCTTAGAAATTCAAATTGCACACAAGCATTGAAATATAAAGAAAAATGTTCCAGTCAAATCTCATAAGAAATAAATAAGAACATTTTCATTTTAATACAGATTTTCACCACTATTCTTTTTCGTATTATTTCCAAGTGAGATGATGCAGCATGCCGTGCTGACAGAAAAGGAAAAGCATTACTCCTCACTTGAGGAACATACTATTAACACCATGTTTTTACTGTAGATAAGTTTTATATCTTTCAGAGCATTAAACTGTTCAAATTAAACTTTTCAGCTGCATTGCACATTCTTGTCCATAAGCTGTTTAAGCTGCTACACCACAGTGCAACACTAAAAAGTATAGCCCTGAACAACCCCCCGTCATCAGCATTTCTGATCCATCTAATCCTTTAGTTTTTTATTATCTTTCATAAATGTGAGTGACAAAGATTTAGTTGTTTTAGAATAACATTATTTTGTATAGCAAAAGCCTAATAACAATAATAACAACAGTAATAATGACAGGCATACCTATTGAGTTTGATTATTTTCATGTTTTTCTTGAAGTGCAAGATTTTCATCGTTCCAGAGCGACAAATTCTGTGCCAAACTGTGAGTCTGAGCACCCTTTATATTTGTGCCATTCTTTCCCTCATGTAAAGATGAGCCTTCTCTATAAGCATTAGAGTACAACCCTCCTATAAAAATAAAGTAGAGATGGGTAACTAGATATTTGGGAAAATTCAATGTTTATTTTTGGCCCCAGTTGACCTAGACTCCCTATTATGTCGGAGTTAAATGGAAAGCAAATGCTATCAGACTTAACTGCATGGTCTGCCACATCTGCCATGCAAGAATGATCTTCCAAGTTTCAGCAAGACATTCTGTATTCTGTAATACAGTGTGGGGGACATTTTACTATACTTTCCTTAGGTTGTAATATGGCTCCTAATATATAAGGTTGAAATATTCTGCTGGAAGCTGTTCCCCTTCCAGCTCCACTGCTCACACTGTGTCTTGGGCATTGGCAGCAGCGGACGGGGAGGGCGGGCTGACTTTTCCTTCTCTAAGTGTAGCAAACCAAGCCTGTTCACCTTCTCCTCGCAGGACAAGCGCTCAGACCAGACTGGGAGCCGTCTGTTGGATCCCCCACCCTTTGGAAACCTCCCAATGGGAGTTGTAATACTGGACATGGCAGCCCACATGCAGTCTCATGAGTGCAAGCAGAGGGAATTGCTTACCCAAATCTGCTGTGTTATGGTCTTATTTCTTTATTTTTCTCAAATTACTTAGAATTATTCAGAAAGTTTATTTTTGTTAACTTCAACAGCACAGAGGAAAAGAGAAGCCGTAGCTTCAGGCAGCGAACCTGAATAAATAAGTGAGAAAGAGTCAAGGTTACCAGATTGGGCAGCTTGTGTCTTTAGGATTTTGGACTCTGTAAGATTTGTTGAAAAATGCATTATCTTATGATTTTTATAAATGCTATTAAAATAAGAACAAAGAGAGAAGTGATATATCTCAAAAATATTTAAAGTACTATAAATATTCAAAAAAACCTCCATCAAACTTCAATGTTTTAAACATTTTTTTAAATCAAATATTTTCATCTAGTTGTATTTCAGTAAGGAAAACAGAATATTTCTGAGAAGTGGGAGTTATAAATTTTTCATCTTTAATGACTTCTTGTATTCTTATAGAATAGGAATTGGACATGAGTTCTAGGACCAACGGGTTACTCTCCCCCAGATCACTTCTTTTGCTTTAACAAACATCATAGGCCAGACAGTGGGCAAAGTCTGTCATGGTCTGTTTATTAATCTTATAAGTTCCTTTTTTTAAAGTGGTAAGCTGCAAAGATCCTTCAATATTGTTGTTATTAATAAGGAAGCTTTTCAGCTAGATTCTGCCCTAACATGTAGAGTTCAATAGGCTACTAATACTGTAAATGAGCAAACACATTGTTAGTCACTATGGGAAAATAAACACAAAATTTATGACAAAATTGAACCTCAACAGCTTCCACATGCTTTAGATAACTTGACTGAGGTCAGAATGAACTGAACTATGAAATGAGGCTAGCGAAATGTCAACCCTAATTAGGAGGTGTCATTAAAATAATAGCACCACAGATAAAAAATGCATATTCAAAGAATTCACTGATAAACCCTAAACAGGGGAACCATATTTGGGCACTATGATGTTTTGATGATGTTATTAAAAGATGAGTCATAGCTGAACTCACTAAAAATGTTTCCGACATTACATCCTTTTATGCTAGCAAGAGTCCATTTTCTGTTGGTTTACAGAAAATTCAAAAATCTTCTAGAAGAGCTACTTTCACAATAATTTTCTTGACAATTAAGTTAATTTCATGTGAGTATCAGTAATGCCACAGCAAGAGATAATATCAATGACAAGGGGTTTCAAGGTATGAGAAATTTACAGGCTAAGTAATAAAATCGGTTTCTAAGGTTTCATTTTTTTAATTATGAGAAAAGCCCTATAGGAAAACTCAGTGAGTAAGGATAGGATGCTGTGTTGCAGTAGCTAAAAAACATTTTGTTTCACTTGGATTTCAGAGCAGTCTAAGAAACTAGATGTCAAAAATCTTGGATGATATTTTGTGTTGTTCCATGCAGATATGCTTGCAAATTTCATTTCATTTTATTTTTTATAGTTACTTAGAATAAGAGTCTTCACAAAAACTGAACCTTGAATCCTTTCTCATATTCTTTTTATATTTTTATAGTTACAGATTTGTGTATACAGCACAGGAATGCTCTTTTGAAAACTGAACCCAAAACATCTTTAGTGCTCTAAAGTACCTGATAACAAAATAGTCTTCTCTCATGTTATATCTCCCTGAAAGCTTCTTCTGCACCGACTGACTATTTCTTTCATTTGTTCATCCACAAGACCAGTGCTAAGGTTGCTTCTCAAGGAGATAAGTAACGAGGTGAACACTGTTCTTCACAACCTTCTGCATGCTGACACTCTTGCTCCTTTCTATAGAAATATTATGTAATGCAAGTAATATCTAGTTCACCAAAATTACTATAACAGACACATTAGCCCCAGGATCTTTCCTTGTTAAAATGTTTTCTATTATTTATGTTCATGAAGAAGAGAGATGAGGCATAAAAGAAAGCAAGTTCTTGCTTCTGAATTTTATCTATCTATGGTGTAAGATCAAAGTCAGATCAGAACTGGGTTGTCAATTGGACTGAAAGTTCAGGAGAGATGGGCATGAAGTTTGACCCTTAATACTCCCAACCCACAGCTTCTCCTGTTCTTCACTGTGTTCAGTCTCATCAGATGACACCTCACTGACAACATGCGAAGTTATTTTGCCTTTGACAAAGCTCCTATAGAGCTTTGACAAAGTTCTTACAGAGAGTAATAGAAGTTTCTTTTCTTATGTTGTGTATATTCCACACAATATATTTAAAATTTATTAGTGATTAAATTAAAACATACTTGTGCAGTCTCTGAGGTGTAAATACAGAGACTAAAAATACAGTTTTGTGGATAGTCATTGATGCCAACAAGAACTATACCTACAATTTGGTATTGAAATGATGCTTTGTTCTGATGACAAGAAAGAAACTTTCATTTATAGCTCAGCTAAATTCCTTCACCTCCAGGGGCAGAGTGCACTCTGCACAGCATATTCCTGCCATGCATAAGGCTGTAAAGTCCTATGTTGTTCATCATATTTCTGATTTCACATCCATAACCTTCTGCTCACAGCATCAAAGGGAAGAACAAGAAAAGCAGGTCCTGGTTTATCCTTGTATATGAGTGGTGCAAAACAGCTGTAATACAGTAGTCAAAGCACTGTAAAATGTATTATTTCATACATGTGCCAAAATGATACCCTGCAATATTGGCTGAGATTAATCAAGTTAATCAAACATGTCTGAAGCAGACTACTGAACTGCTTAGGAAACAGAGAATAATAATAAATAAATATATAGGGAAGGAAGGAAGGAAGGAAGGAAGGAAGGAAGGGAGGAAGGGAGGAAGGGAGGAAGGGAGGAAGGGAGGAAGGGAGGAAGGGAGGAAGGGAGGAAGGGA
>JAUBNY010001194.1:116776-134509 GCA_032275445.1 Crypturellus soui
TGTATAGATAAACCAAGTAGGGAAATAAGGGTTTATCCGGGCCTCAGTTTCCATTCTATGTTGTCTCTTTAAGTACTGAATTGGACGAACAATTCCGTGCAATGGCCTTCTAGTTAAACCAAGAGAGACAATGATAGAGATCCTGCAAAGGATATTTAATATAACTGACAAATAACTGATGCTTCCTTAAACCAATTTTTAATTTGATACCAGAGGTTAACATTCCATTGATGAGGTTATGCATCAATAAATGTGAGGTTAAATCATGCATGTGATTTGCAACCCTCCAGGACCAATTCAGCTAAAAATACAATTTAACATTATTGCTTCTCCAAAATTCTGAAGTACTCAAATTCATGGACTGAATCCTTGAGCCCAAGAAAGACTTAAAGTAATTAAATTTAAGCCCACTTTTCAACCTTTTCTAAGATCTTTGAAATTAACTTTGAACTGAAAGAAAATATCTAGTGATACAGAACCATTTTCCTTGATTCTTATTTTTACAAATATTAAAAAGTGCTTTCTTTACTTGTAAACATTGCTGGGACCTGCTCCTTAGCCTGGAGTCTAAAAAATGCAGGAATTGTTCATACAATTCGAAGTACAGACAACAGTACCCACATATCCGGGCTCTCTGATTTGCTAGGATAGAAGTAACCTGGGGGTATAAATCATTCTTGAAATCTCTGTTGAGGATGAAAATAAAATCCCAGTGGGTAATGGATCCATGCCAGAGGGTGCTCTTTGACATTCAGATTCTTCCATCTATGCACACATTAATCCTACACTGTTGCTGCCCGGCTCACTGACATTTGAGGTGCCTTTTCTGTTATTTTTTAATTCTAATATTTCTCTTTAGGATGGAAATGCCTGTCACAGAACTTCTTGGAAATGCAGATTCAACAGAACCACTGGATTTTGTGTCTGTCACTTAAGGGCTTAATTCAGTGTCCATCTGCTTGTGATATATTAGACATTAGCATGCCCTTTTAGGTAAATGAGTATTTTGCCATTTATTGTTTATTGTTTGCCACCGAATTACATAGAAACAAACTGTTCTTAGCCTCAAAAAAAGAAAAGGCTTCTATCTACTTAGATTTTTTACTACTTTTCACTCTTTCCACAAATTAGCAGATCAAAAAAAAATAGAATGATCGATATGCCTTTCACCTTCTTGTCAGAAACCAAGCAAAGTAATGCTCATTCATCCCTTTCCAATTTTCCTGCAGTCAGAAGAGAACAGTACAAGAAAATGAAGGATAGCAGCATGAATCACAACTAATGTAATCTGGTAAAAAAGACAGCAGTGTATGCTGAGGAATTTTACTTTTGTTTTAAATATCTGAACTTCACTTACCCACAAAGACAAGTAGAAGACATTGCCATTTTCCTGTACTTCCAGGGATAAGAGCAAAAGCAAGGGCTCCTTCCCTTAGGAGGAGGTTTAAATCATCACATGCTTCTACAGCCCTGGTAAGGAAATGCAACTTTGAACCCCACTCAGGCAGGAAATGCCACCCTCATATGTCCTATTTTGACATTTGTCTCCTTTCTGTCCTCCAAGACGCCAGGGTCCAAGTAATCAGGATTCATTCTGTGATTCTATGATTGTCGTGCTGTATTTTCTTTGGTTATGCTTTTCAGAATGGGGATGTTTTTCAGAAAAGTTTAATTTACCTTTCCAGAAGATTATTTTAGATTTACAAACTAGTTTGTGTGTCTGAAAACACATGCACAATAAATAAATAAATAGAGTATTTATTTCATTAAAGGAAAAATAATTATTTTTTTCCTTAGAGAAAGATCAGGTAAAGAATCTGCTCTTAAAGAAATTCCTTTACTATCTATCACGTTTGGTACCAAATTCAAGATAAATAGTTTATATACATTAAGAGGATTATGCAAAAGCAAAGGGCTTGTTGTAGCTGCATGAAAGTGCATAGTGAAAAAAAAAATCGTGATTACAGAAGAATGCACTGTTCCTTTCAGCATTTAGATATTTCCCTGCCTTAAAAAATAATCCTTTGACCTATTTGCTATGATCTTTCTCTGAACAACTTCAAACTGATTTCAGCTGATCCCTTTGCACGTACTGCCTTTTCAAGGGACTGCAAAACATTGCTTTCTATAGAAACTCCCTCTTGTTTGCTTCTCCCTGACCTTTTTTGATTCTTTGCTAATGGAAGTAGCCCTGCAGCTTTTGTTTTCTTGTTTCCTCCCTTCCCATGACTTTGGCTGTGCTGTGCTCTGTGTTTCTGGAAGAAATTATCAGTGGGAGTGAGACAGGCTCCCCACTCCATCCCTATCAAAAGCTTTTCTAGTGCAAAGCTTGCAAACTCTAGTACATATAAATAAAATATTATGATGAGAAAGTTTACAGTTAAGCACTTTAAATGTTCTCTCACTCTGAGAGGAGTCTAGTTGCCTTGTGGATCTCCAAAAGGCAATGGAGAAAGGTGGACATTACTGGAAGGGAATCAACCCAACCCAACTACTTAAAGGCAATCTGATGATGTTTATTTTAAGATGTGGATATGTTCATAAGAAACCTCAATTTCTTTAGAAATCTCCATTATCTTATCCTCATAAGAAATCGAGATTTTTATTTATAGGCATAGGTGACTACATTCCTGATTTAATCCACCTTATTAAGATAGGATGAAGCTGGATTTATGAGACCAACTGAGGTACTATCTGTCTAATTTGCTGGTAAAATAACTAAATCAGACATTAGAGTCCCTGTATTTTAATTCTGGATCCTCCTCACTATCTGAACTGGATGAGCAAATCCTGTGAGTCAGTCCCAGTGTCTCAACAGAAATTCTGTGCACTATCATTGCAAGAGACACAAATAAAAGAAGTTAACGTGAATTAGCAGCTAATTGTGGTAACAAATAATGTGGAAGGACATAGCAACCATGGAAGTATTTCCATGAATAATAAATCTATATATGATTGCAGTACTAGCTTATTAAATTAAAGGCATTACTAGAAGACATTGAACTACTAATTCCACAGATAGAAATAGCCTTTATGCCTACATAGTTCAGTGGCAGAGCAATATTTCTAGCAGATTTTGTCTTCAAAGTAAATTATATTTAATTAAAATGTTTTATCAATTGTTCTTCAACTTCCGTATCATATGCTGCATGCAGAAATATTTTATAAGCAGGGAAAACACCATCCAAATAATTTATACTTGACAAAATATTAACTCTCATTTTATATTTACTTGGGACCATATTCTACTAATAACTTGTTAACTTTCCAGTTTAGTAGCATAATTGCCCTTTCATTACTATTTCAAAGTTTTTTTTCTTGATAGCCTGAAATTAACAAAGAAATGTCTTAGGCTCGATAAGCAGAAACTTTAAGCCTAAGAGTGTACTTACACTACATAGCTTTAAAATATTCTGTAACTACCAATTCATATTTTGTTAACAAATCTACAGTAATTGTCAATACACAGAACATAAAATTACGTGAAAAGACTAGCTGGTACTTTTAGTAATATCCATGTACACAATTTTCTTCATCCTTTCAACCTGGCCTTATAGAACAAGTCAGGACCATGTAAACAAACATGGTTCAGAACACATTTTCCCCAGAACTATATCCTGCAGACTTTCCTCATTTTATCTGCTTTACCTACTGTTTTTCCAAAGGTTTCCTAAATTATCCTTGGTGATTCCATAAAGGCATTTGATTCTTATAGAATATCTATATTACTCATTTCACTCCCTTGTTTTATCAACGTATCGTGCCTGTTACGTTTAGCTTCTAGACCACATCACTATGGACAAGAGCTGGGACCAAACAGAGAGCGTGTAAGCAGCCGCACGACAGCACTCATAACACAGACTGGGACTTGGCTCAGAGCCCGAATTAGGATACATTTCTCAAGTGAGCTCCTAATTTCCCAGCTGACACTAATGAGTTCTTTTTTCTGCTCTGTTAAAGTGTAATCAGTTTAATTTAAAATCACCGTGGTTTCGGCAGAGAGGCAGCACCAGTAGCTGTCCTTCCCAACACAGCCTGCACTGCAAACATGTTTTTATTGCAGTAATGGAAAGTCAAATAGGTTTCAGCTGCAGAACAGAGGAGATGAGAAAAAAAAAAACCAACCATAGGGAAGTGTCTAGTGAGAAGAAAAGAGCTCACCTCTGCTGCCAGCTCCCAGCTCAGGCTGATCTCTGGTAGTATCAACACTTCCTTTGCTTCAGCTTAAGTTAAACTGATTACTATACAGCATTTATGCAGTATCGTTCCAAAAAAAAAAAAAAGAAAAAAAGAAAAAATAACAACTATTACAACTATACAACTATAAAACCCAGAAATCCAGCATTGGTTCTAACCATGCATTGGTTCTAACCATAAATGTCTCAATTAGGATTCCAACACCCTACGTACACCCTTGAGGGCACAGCACGAACACAGGAAAATGTGCATTGTAAGCACAGCTTAAGACTCTAGCCTGACAGCTACTGACTAGGACGCTGTGCTACGTGCTCAGGAAAACATGTGCATAGTTTATGTATGTCAATAGAAATAGAAATTGTCCTGAGGCAACAAAACCCTGTGTTCTGTCCCAAGCAGCACTTTTAATATCTGATGAAGTCTGATGGTGAGACTCAATTCAGACCAGAAAGTTTAATGGATAAAATCACAGTTTGGAACTATAGCTTCCCTAATGTGGAAGAACTGAGCACACTTGAGAGCAATTAATCCTTCAGAACCTACTTTAATTTAACGTCAGGATGGATGCATACCTTGATATTTACGATGCCAACACTTATAACAAGTCCCAGATGGTAAGACAGCATTTCCAAGCATCATAAAATGAAACTTAATGATTCTAAATACTTTGAGGAAGTTGACTCAGTCAGCTAAAAATGAATCTACCTGTGATACATATCACCATAAGGCATAAGAATTTTTTACTGTCTCTTTATGAGCCATCTATAAGAAAGATGGGAAACAAATCAAGCTTTTCTTTTGCTTTCAAAGCAAGATAGAAAGCAACTGGCAGTGTATTCTACTTCCTCACATCTTCATTAATCTTCAGTTATCAGAACTTCCTGCATGAGAGAGAACAGGTATCTTCTTGGATGATGGAAAACTACTATCCTTAGCATATTTTTTATCTATGAAGTATTATCTTCTGCGCCACAGAACAGCCCTGGATTAACAATCACTGACACTGATAGTTTAAACTTTGGTTTTAGTAAGTAGTAAGCTTGATATGAAGCTTGTCTTGAAATGCATCGTTGTCCTCCTGCAGAGACAGATATACTTCTAATACTCTCCGTCAAACATCCTCCTTTATGCTTGCTACAGACAGGACTTCTAAGCTCACAGGAGAAGACACACTTCTTTAACCACTAGAGTCTGTTCTTTGCTCCTCACCTTTGAACAATTAAGAATATGAAGGAAGGTCAAGACACAGTGCCCGTGGATCCACTGTCTTGTATCCTCTATCCCAGAAAAACTGCCTCAAGGGCTGTGAGCAATGCTCATTGGAATATCTTTCAAAACTTGACTATGTGGAGGGACAAAGGCACTGTTAAATGTTAGATGTAGCAGTGAGCTTTGGGTCCAGTTGCTCTCTGCTTTACAAGGAATACCTTTTTTCCTAAGACCCAGCTTATACCTCTAATAAATTTCCATCTCTAATTGCTTTAGTCCTTCTTTAGTGACTTACACTTGGTTGAAATGTGACATGTGCTAACAGCTTCTTTGTGCATCAGGCAGTGAGCTGTGCAGCTCTCTGGAGACCCGCGTTAGCAGCTCTGCACGCTCAGCCTGCCCACGGGCTGTGACAGCTCCAGCCTCCGTCACTCCTGCCACTAAGGGAAAGGTACTGCTGGCTCCCTGAGAGGAATTTTTCAGATTCACCCGTGGAAATCCTTCAAACAAAAGTAAAGGAGCAGCTGTCATATTTATCTAATCTTTTGTATTTTCAAAGAGGCAGAGGTATTTCCACGGTCTTAACTAAATTTATGCGTCCTTCCTGTGTTTGGTTGAGGAAAGCGAGGCACTAACATGATTCAGCTTTCAGACCTGCACCAAACAGGAATAATGTATTTCAATTGATCTTTTGGGCATCAAAACAGCAGTGATACAAAGACTGATTTCAATGAAGTCAGCAGTGATCCCAGCAGCCATTCCATCTATTGATTTAAAATAGACTTAAAATATCTTTTTAAAAGGGCCTTCTGGGTCACCTATTAAACCAAGCCAAACCAGAGATGCCAGCCTGTAATATTATTTACAACAGTCTGAGGCCTAATGCCAGCCATTTCAAGTCCAGCAGTTAAATAACATAATGTGCCTGAAATATGTCACTGGACATAAGCAGGACCCCAAATGAATTGTACTCTTCAACATTAGTTTCTTTTGGGCATGGTATCACTTTCCATACATTCACCTGAAAGCAACAGCTCCAAAGTGCTACCTCAATTAATTACAAAATCAATCTGAAGTTCAATGGGGTAGAAGCACTGAATCCGCAAATCTATAGAAATTCACTTAGCAAAATGGGAATAGTTTTTGCGTGCTTGTCTATACACATCAAATGGTTATGTGCGAGTTGCTTTATATTTCCATAAGGGCATTTGCATTCATTCTTGCCTTAGACTTGAAGTCAGAATCAAGCCTCATCTCAAGAATCTAGCTGAAAATGTTCATTTAAGATGTCTGCACTAAACTTAACTTTGCTACCACATGTGCTCCCTTCTCTCTCACTATTTTGGGGGTAATGAAAATCTAGGAATATAGTAATAGTTTGAGGAAGAGGGAAGATAGACTAATTTTTTTTGTTCATGATGTTATAACAACATGTTATGAATTATGAGGATCCCAGCAAATGTTCAGTGAAAGCACACAATAATAAGAAATTTAGATGTTCTTAGATGTTCTTGATGTCTCGATGTCTAGATGTCTTAGGTGTTCTTGACAGACATGAAAATGTTCTTTGCCTGGTCTGAGAAATAAAGTTGCTGACTAATTTAGAGACAATGAGCAAAATTTAGATTTTACTTAATTAGATAACAAATCTTAGTCACGCTAGAAATAATGTTGGATTTCTGAAGAAGCACTCTGATTGTGTGTAGTTCTTAGCTTCATCTGGAGGTCTCCAGCACATAAGCAATCACCAGAAGCCTTAATAATAAATAAGAAAATAATAATTTTGCTGGGGAAGGTAAGAGCTATCATCCATGACTCATGAGTATTCAAGAGTTGTAGACCAAGCCTGACTTTTAACTGTTTTTACGTTAAGACTTGTTAGTAGTGACATCCTCTTGAATGAAGACAGAGAAGCTTTTATCGGGGTTCCATAGTACCTAGAAAAGCCACCCACTCCATCGCATCTCAGTCTGATTTTTCTGCCCACTGTCACTTTACCATTTCCTTGCTATTGTTACCTTATTTAGAAGTTTCTTTGGGCTAGGACTCCACCTGACACAATTCCTGACACTTGAGTGCCTATGGATTCCTAGACCACATGGATACTTAATAACAGCACTCTTAAGTACTGTGACCACATCATAAGTCCAAAGAATATCATAACCCAACGTTGAGTCTCTCTTTTTTTTCATGGCAGAAGAAAGATGTTGCAGAAGTCTGTAGATTCCATACAAATAATGTAACCCTTAAATTTCACATATCATAACATTTGTTCATGCTCTCCAAATGAATTCATTTAGGATGATTTAAATACTAACCGTGTTACCATTTCCAAAATATATAGATATTCTATTTTGAATTCTGAGATCGATAAAAATTAATTATGTTTGATTGTCACTACAGCCCAGAAACATAGTATTCATTAAAAAAGGAAGTCTTTGATTTCCTGAAACTGTCATTATCTGACTAATGTAATTTGCCTGACACCTTTTCAGTTAGCTTTTAATTTTCAGACCAAACAAAAATATATCAGATAGGTCGACTTAGTTTTGACCATTTAAAATGGTAATATTAAAAAAGTCTCAGATGATAGAAATAATTTGTAACTTTAACTACAGAAAGTGTGTATCATTAAGTATCCCCTAGGCAAAAGAGTCTGTCTTATGTCATCATGATGTATGACACTAAATTGTTGGATTTCAGTTCGCCGGGGAATGAATATTCTCACCACAGTGATAGGCCCTAAGACAAATGTGAGTTTCAGATGTTTTTCATTTTTAATTCTGCCTGCTAAGAATGTGAAAAACACAAAACAAAACTCTGTTATGATTGGCAGAATGTGATCCCCATTTTAAATGACCCCTTAACATAGTAACTGGTGCAGAAACAAGATAATTTGATGAGTTTATGTAGAATTACCTGTTGGTGTCCAAAGCTTGTCTAATAACCGTTCATTCTCCTGTCACCATTGCTTCTGTAATGACATTAAGGTCACTGCTATCTGCTGCAAGTTACAAAATGCTTAGGCTCTGAGGGTAGCTTTAACCTGTGTGTGTGTGTGTCTTTTACAAATCAGGGTAACATGTTCCTTATTGCCAGTTTGTTCACACTCTTCTGCTTTTTTTTTTTCTCACTGTCTTCGAATGTCTGCCCTGAATCCTCTGCACTGCAGATAGTTGCTGCGGATTGTATTGATTTTAGCTGATGCTGTTGGATTTGTTTTTCTGAGTTTCCAGTATAAATTATAGAAATGTCATTCATGCTCTGTGAAATGTTTGGCATAACACCCCTCCACACACAGAATCCAGAAAGAGCAGCTTTTATATTCGTGCCAATAACAGAAAATATTTTTTTTCATTTTGTCCACTGTATATATTGTAGTTGCTTAGGATTCAACATAATTCTTACCTGCTCCCACATTAATCAATTTTTAATGAAAAAATATAAGAAGTTAATTAGGAAAACATAATTCAATGATAAGTCATGTCTAGTGACAAAAAAAAATGCATTTAAAGGGGCTCGTTGCTCAGACTGTTAACACTGCCAGCTTTCTGTATTGATTTGGTTTGTTTTAATGATTTCCTTAGGGTCTTCTGAAAATTGTGATATCTTCTATGAGGTAACACATCAGTAACAGATATAAGCAAGATGTTTTTAAAACATGGGGAAATTTCTTTTATGTGTTAGAGATATTATGTGTATCTGCATATTTGTCAGACATTTGCTTTACTTTGAACTAGGCTTGAAAAGAACAGGTTCATTTATTGATGAACAGTGTTCATTTTAGATTATGTTTATCCTTGAAGAAATGAGTGACAGAGGAAAGGTGATACCTCTCAATATACAAGACCATATCTGACCAATCAGCCTAATTTCTCAATATGCAAAACCATATCTGACCAATCAGCCTAATTTTATATTTCCTTCCTTAAAAGCAGACACATACATTTTAATTTACTTTTCCAATAGACCATGTAAAATGCATTATTTTTTCTCAGATACCTCTAACTTTCAAGAGACAGTAAAATCTCTGCTGAACTCAGTGGGAGTAGCATACAGTTCTTGTTAGATATATGTGGTAGCATGGAGATACCAAAATCCCCTTATCCCATTTAAGTGCTTAATTTTAAACTAGAACTTTTTTTTTTTTTTTTTTTTTTAGATTAAATTTATTAAAAGTGCCTCTGTGCATGCCAGGTCATCCCAATGCAAGTAGGTGGATAGCAATAGCTCAAGCCCAAGGCCCCATTAGTCCCTGTGGGATTTGCTCCTCACTGCTCCTAGACCATATCTAATGCTGACAGAGCAGGGTTCCTTACATCTGGGACTGCTTTATCCACCTTTTACCCTGCCATTTTTGAAGAAAATGGGATGTTTCTTGGACTTACAAGGTCAAATCTCCATCCCACTAGTCACAAGGGTAGAGTGATTCTGGAAGGTGGAATGAAGATGGATGTCTTTCTCCTCCCCACTGAAATTGTCTAACCATGAGAAACCAGTTCAAATTCCTCTGGACCACAGCGTCAGCAACACTCAGTAAATAATGGTTAGTGGACACCTGGAAGCAGGGAATGGTGTCCTGGTCCACTTCCAGAATATTGTTTACCCATTTTGCTAAATGATATTCCTATTAAATGCAAAAGTAATTCTGTAAGGCAGGAACTAGAATCAAAATCACAGAGGTCATCTAGTCCAGCCCCCTGCTCCAGCAGGGACACCCAGAGCACGTGACACAGGGTGGCATCCAGGCGAGTTTGGAAGATCTCCAGAGAAGGAGACTCCACAGCCTCTCTGGGCAGCCTGTTCCAGGGCTCTGTCACCCTCACAGGAAAGAAGTTCTTCCTCACATGGAGGAAGAACTGCCTGTGTTTCAACTTGTACCTACTACTCCTTGTCCTGTCACTGGCCACCACCAAGAAGAGCCTGGCTCCATCCTCCCCGTGTTTTCCCCTCAGGTATTTACACATATTGATCAGATCTCCTCTCAGTCTTCTCCACACTTAACAGACCCAGCTCACTTAGTCTTCGTGGCTCTCTGGTGGACCCCCTCTCAATGTTCTTCTTGTCCTGGGGAGCCCAGAACTGCACCCAATACTCCAGGTGCGGCCTCACCAGAGCTGAGCAGAGGGGCAAGATCACCATCTGTCCCCTTCAGCTTAGAGCCTCCTCATAGGCATACCATAAGGTAATATCTCTTTATAAAACTTTCTTTTATGGCCCATTGAATTTTGTAAGGACATTACAATATATAAACATATAAAAATGGCCTGCTGAAGTGCTGAACAGCACTTACGGTTAAGGTACTTCCAAGCGAGTTAGGGATTTTTTTTTAATTATAAGGCAGAGGAAGGAACTGGAATGTTCTCATTACTTGTGTTTTGATTTAAATAAGTACATATGTAAAGATATGGTTCATCATTTTTACGTATAAACTTTCTGAATTGCGAGGAAGGTAAGATTTGGTATTTGCGATCCTATTAATGCATCATGTCAGCAGTTATGAGCTGTGCCGTTCCCATTCCAGCCCTGCTCACCATCTTCTTGTGCATAAAACATTCCCTGCCCAGTTTCTGCCAAAAAGACCCAGGGGAGATATTTGAGACCTGAAAAGGACCAAGATTTAAGACATGTCTCTTTCAATCAGTGTTTACTCTCTAATTGGAAGTGGTTTTGCTGAACATGGTTATTGCTTGGGGTCTTTTTTGAAGTACCTTTTTACAGGGAATGAGGAAGGGATTTTATCTGAAGCAAACATGAAATCACTACTTTGGGTGTTATTTGGGAAGCCTCAAAACAGTTCTGACGATAAAATGTGACAGTGCTCTATAACTGCAAAGTTGTAAAAAGTTTGATTTACAGGGGAAGAATAGCCACATCCAGTGTCACTGTGACAGTGAGATTTCAGGAATTTAAGCAAGTTCGACCAAGTTGGCTCCTGGCAGGAAAAAAATCGTTAATATTTTAACAACAGTAAGAGAAAAGAGATAATTCTGAACTCAGGGAGCTAAGTTTACATGTTTACAAAATATGTTTGTATGAGTGAGCTTCAGGTCAGCGAGACTTCTGGAGTTGCTTTACATTTTCCCTGAAGTGAGCACCAAAAAGAGCCAACGGGCTCTGAATCTCAGATGCTGTTCTGTCTCTGTGAAAATAATGCAAAATCACTTTTAGGACACTGCTCTGCTCAGTGAGAAAGATCAAAATAAAAATATTTAGAAAGAGTTTTTGTTTTTCCCCTGCTTTCAGAGAGTCTTTCTTACCCCTGTTCTCAGCATATTTGGTGTAAAGAAATGCTCTGTGCCACCCCCTCGGGTTTCCTAGGCAAGTCTCCTTGCGGTCACCTTGAAGCTTGATCGTGTGCCTGCTTTTCTAAGGAATCTCCTGTGTTTTTCCTCTGGCTGCAGCATCGCTTGCGTTGTGCCAGCCTCTCTCTCTCGCTGAATACCAGAAATTTCTCCGTTTAATTGTGCTCAGTTTCTCGCCTCCGAGGCAGGTGCCCCTGACCCGAGTGCCACAGCCACAAGAAGGTGAGTTGTGGCTTCCCTGCTGCCCAGGCACTGGGCACTGCCAGGCGCTGCCCTGAGACCAAACCAGATCGTGAACTGTGTCTGTAATAAAATGTGAGCAATAATTGAAATACTGCCCGGAGCTCTTGGGTAGAAATAGTGATGATACACCAGCCTGAGCGAGCAGCATAAATTCAATCTGTAGTTTCCCCTAGGCTTAAACTTGAGCCATTAAGGCAAGATTCTAACGAGCTAACTATTCATATTAAATAACAATTTATTATTCTATCGAGCCCACACTGAGGCCATTCCTTGTTATATAATGCTGATGAGCCCTTTATGCTTGCAGGTTCTGGGGCTGGGCTGAAAAGTTAAGTCAGCACACTTCCATTCCTTAATGCTGTTCTGTTCCCTAATGGGCATTCCTTAATGCTCAAATATTGCTCCTTTAAAAATAAGGGTTTTGCTGCAGTATCCTGGCCAAACACCAACCTGGTGCTTAGAAAATTTTGCCTAGCTAAACCAAAGTTTTTGCTTAATATGATGTTATTTCCTTGCTGTCTTAAATGGCTGTGTAACTCTCTGCTGCCCTTCCAAGCTCACTGCTCTTCAGCGATGCTGATAATTCCCCACATTAGTGTATTTCTGCATGGGTGGGGACTTTATGCTGTGCAATAGGAGAGTCAGTAAGGCTCTTTCAAATTTGTGTGTTAAGTAGAAAGAAAAAAATAATCTGTTCTAAAATGTACAGAAAGTTCAAAAAAAAAAGGTATCCAGTCCTTCTCATAAAATTACCTTTTGGCTGACCTTTGCTAGATTTTAGTGAATGAATATTAATGAATCTCTAGCAGAAAAGTAATTTGGTGGGAGAACAAAAAAAAAAAAAAAAAAACTTAACACAGGATTTTGGCTTTTATCCAATATCCTAATAAAACTACTTGCTAAATCTTCCACTAAAAAGGTGTGTGCAAATTTAAGGTCTATATATTATATATATACATATGTTTTGTGTAGTTAATACAAAAATGGGCGCTTCAAGCTGAAACATGTCTTTTGTAAGACAGAAGAAGCTGACTCATAGATAGGACAAATCCCTGATAGTTCAAATTTACTATAACTTTGCAAATGATTGAATCTTAGCATAGAAATGTGGATCTGGTGGAATTCTCAGGGAAATGCATCTGCAACACCAAAAACATTTTAGTTTCATCAAATTGTTTAAGAGAAGCCTGAAAAAAATCAAGGATTTCAAAATGATTTATTACATTGAAAGACTTGTCATTTTTATTTCTACTTTTTGAAAGTTTCAGAAGCTGTTCAAAGTATTTCATGTAAACAACAATTAGTCTTCATTTGCTTTATTTAATTTCCTGAAATTTTGCAGTTTCTAATGTTGGGTTTTGTTTTGTTTTCTAATTACCAACACACCAAAGCATTAATGTCTCATAAAAGCAAGCCACTGAGAGTCATTTTGGGAGAGTAAAATTGACATTCTTAAGTAGAAATTTATAATTGTTAAGTACTGACTTCCCAAGGAGCTGAGGGAGAGCAGTTTCTGCTGAAAAAAGTGGCAGAATTCTCAATGTGACTCACAAATGCCAGAATGGTTGAGGTTGGAAGGGACCACTAGAGATCATCTAGTCCAACCCCCCTGCTCCAGCAGGGACACTCAGAGCACACGGCAGAGAACCATGTCCAAGCGGGTTTTGAAGCTCTCCAGAGATGAAGTTTCAACATCCTCTCTGGGCAAACAGTTCCAGTGCTGTCACCCTCACTGTTAAGAAATAATGAACTTCAGTTGTTTTCTCTATGCATCTATTAATTTTCCTTCTCCCACTACTGTTATTTCAGTATTAATATTCTTGGGATTTTTTGTTATTGATCATCTTTTGATTTCAAGAAAATCTAAGAGTTTACACTTTAGTCCCATCTGATGCTGGTTTCACCCCACTACAAAATCAATGGCAGTGAAAAGCTGTCTACAAAAAAAATCACTTACAACATCTGATTACAAATAGGGTCAGATCCAAAGTACACAGAAAGAAATGTTTGATGTTCTGCTGACTTCAGCAGGCTTTGCATCAGAGCCTGTGAGGAGCTATCTGTAAGAACGAAGCAGTAATCTCAATGACATTGGGAATGAAAAGCCAAATCAGTTGGTTAAACAGATTAATCAGGCAGAGCATTTCACAAATTCAGGTGGTTATACCAAGTTGAATAATGCCAAAGAATCCAGTAAATCAACATTTTGGTGAGTCATATTCCTGTGCTGACAAATTGGTTCTGATTTTTTTTATTAAAAAGAGAGAGAGAGAGAGAGAGAATTAATTTCTTCTATACAGAGAAAGCAGAAAGCACAGGTTTTTGAAGTCTTCTTACAAAAAAAAAATGTGTTGAAGTTGCTCTGGGCAAAGAAATAGTGGAAACACTGGAGTCATAGATGTTTGTTTGACAGAGAAAATAATGATTTTATATGCAGTTATGCTGGTCCTTACAATGGTAGGTAATATTTTCCATGGCATTTCATTCTTCTATTCTCTCATAACAATTTAAAGTTTACAACGTCCATATCACTTTAGAAGAACAAATCCAAATTTATTCACATTAAGTACAATTCTTTTAGAGTAGTGTAACTAAAAGATAAAAGTAATTTTAATTTACTATAAAATACTATATATGCTATCCATGAATTTACATGAAATTAAGAAAAATACATTACTTCCATCTTAAATTCAAGAATGGTTTATTAAAGGTGACAAGTGATACATCTGAGGTGCAACTTTTTTGATAAATATAAGATAAATTTCTGATGATACCAGTTACTTACATTTGCTAAAGATTGTTTATTTTTGACTGTAAGGACATGGGTTCATTTTTATAATGGAAATTCTTGGGTATCTGTGGACTGGTGAATAGTTACAAGCCATTTCTCAGTTTTGGGAGATTTCAGTATCATGCAAAAAAGGCTCCAAATGCAGAACCATTCACATCTACCCACCCCCAGAAGGTATAGCAAAATCCTCCACTGTTATTTGTCCAAATAGTTCACTCACAAGAACTATTTTTCAGAAGTTTATGCAATTGTACGGAGTTTTACTTTTTATGAAATATTAATATGCACCAGTCCTGTAACATCTTATTTGCTTCATATTTATTTGGGCCCCATTCCTTCTTTTCATATTGTTTGTATGACTCCTAGATCTTTTATAATCTTATGATTTCAGTACTCATAAATTTTACATGGTGCCATTATTCATGACACTAATTCTTTAGCTGGCATAAGACAAAAGATAACAAAACAAGGAATGAAGCAGTCTGAGAAAATACATTGTAGAGTGCTCTTTCTGCAAGTGCATTTTGAAGTGGGTTCCTTAGATAATGCTAAGTAAAGGTTATCAGTGAAAAGTAAGGTTTCAAATCCTATTTGCTTATGTTTCTCCTCAAAGAAAGATGGTATTCGTTCAGAATGGACATCAGAAGTTGACAAGTACTGGCAGTGCAAGAGCATTTTCCGCCTCAGCCCTTTTCAAGGGAGAGATTGAGCAGATTTATACGCTGGGAACTGTTGTTCTGACTCTTTGGGAAGAGTCCCTAGTCCGTTTTTCTCCAAGGACGATTAAGTGCAGAATACAAAATGTTAACTTTGTTTTCAGAAGTGCATTTTAGTTAACATTTTTCAAGGTGTTATGACACTAAGTCCTTGTTCTCAAATTTGAATTGTTTGGGTGAAAAAATAATGGACAAGTTGGAAACAACTTTGTAGTTAGTATAGATAGAGACTAGGTATATTGATTCTGTGAAGCAGGTCTGCAATTGTATGGGTGAGTAACCTGAACACTAAGAAAACAAAGATTAATTACCAAAGATAACTGAAACAGCTAAGATATAATATCGTTGTCGAAGTTTACATATGCCACTGGATCTACAAAATTTAATGCTTCAGGGAAATTCTGAAAAAAGTCAGCACTAGCATCTTTTAAATTATTTTGTTTTCTATTTGCGTTCTGAATCATATATTTAATTCAACCTTTGGGCTGAGGAGTGCAAAGGAAGACACGTTCATCTTGTTTTAGTTGGCCTAATTTCATGCCTATTTTAATGAAAAAAAAGTTTTGTGATGACTTCAGTACAGATACATGCTGTCAATGAATTTGAGAATCATTAAATGGGCTTTCATAAGGATCTTGTCTTTCACATTTCATATATACATCACTGCTGAAGTGTCTTAGATTCCACCAATATAACCAGGAAAATTGGCACTAGTATTTGGTCTATATGAGAAATGGCCAAGAAAACGAATAAATGAAGGCAGTCACCTTGCTCACTTTCCAAGGAAGTTTGGAAAAGATCCAGATTTATAAAGTGCTTACACCAGAGAGCGTGGGTACCAAATAAAGGCTGCAGAGAACCTGCAGTTGCTGCCCCTTCCACCTTAGATCGTAAACTGGCAGCTGTCCTAGAACGGGATTGCTCAACAGCCAGAGATAGGGACAGTTACCAGTGGTTGACAAGGCTGACAACAGGGTGCTTCAACACCAAATTGCCTTAATCACAGTCCTCGCAATACAGGGAAGGCGCTGAGGCCTGGTGTTCTAGGTGATAACAAACAAGCTTTAACACTGCCAGCTGTTTCCAAAGGACCAGTACAAATTCAGTGGAGTATTCCCCAAATTAGCTGTTGATATACAAGCAATTGATATGAGAGGGGAATAAAAATGAGAAAATTTTGTTATAAGAGTGAAATAAAAAAATACATCCCTATGGGCAAAGATGATAATATGAAGTAGAAAATATGACAGGAGAAAAGAAGGTGAAGGCATTTTTCTAAATTAATTAAATGTGAATTAAGTGTGAAGGGAGGAATAGACTCCATTTGTATGGTTCCAAAGACAGATGTAATACCACATGCTGCAGTTTATCACCTGATGATGCTGGATCAAATATGTTCATATGGAAGACCTTTACTACTTTAAAAGGACCTGCAGCAACAATTCAGTCAATGAATTCAACTTCTTCAGGAATCACAGCCCACTATTAAAGTCATCATCTCAGAGATTAATCCCTCCTCAAGAACTGAAACTAACTGAAGTTTCTGAGATTGAGAACAAACTGTCTTGCTATATGCATAGCTTCTTCTCCAAGAATCACTGCCTCCTCTGCAGAGTCCGGGGAGACATATGAATATGAAAATGTCTTTATGTACAAGTAAAATCATTTGGAATTATATTCAGCAATGCCACCTGGAGATAACAACAGTATTATTCTGTGCATTTAAGGACTGGGATCTCAGAGCAGTATATCTCAGAACAAAGTATATGGCTGCTGCAGGGACTGTAAGGCATCCGAGGGTAAACTGTTTCAGGTTTCTCCTGAAGCTCTTCCATTTTGTATAAGTAGTTAAATATTCATGGAAGAGAACATCACAATGATACAGTAGGTTAAATGTTCATGTACTTACTGAAAAGGCTGAGATAAGCAGCTATATTTTATTTTTTAAGAATTTTATACAAACATCTGCAATTGAGTGAGTAAAGCTACAGCCCTACAGCATGACACCTAGAATATCCAGCAGGCAAGCAGAAGGTGAGGAAGCAATGCTTATCAGGGACTTGAACTTAAATTCACACACCCACATACCATATCAGTGTCCTAATTACTGGCTGAGGGCAATGCCTCTGGGTGGTGTTGTAACTTGTGGCTGCATTTCTGCTGTTTACTTCTGTTAGAAAGCATTAAGAGGAGCATCTCCAGCAGGTCAAGGGAGGTGATCTTACCCCTCTACTCAGCCCTGGTGAGGCCACATCTGGAGTACTGTGTCCAG
>JAUBNY010001194.1:134609-150874 GCA_032275445.1 Crypturellus soui
GCAGGGGGGTTGGACTAGATGACCTCTAGAGGTGCCTTCCAACCTTAGGCATTCTGTGATTCTATGATTCTATGAAATATCTACACTGCAAACAAAATGCTGTGTTTGAGATCAATATATATTTTCCCTTTGATCCAGAATGAATGTTCAGTCTTTGTTTTCAAGGAAAGAAAATTAAAAAAAAAATCTTTTTAATCTTTGAAAAAAATATTTTTAATGTCTGGATCAGACACCGAACAAAATATCAGCTAGTGCACAGTCAAAGAGAGCTCATTCTTCAGAAAACAACATGATGTAAAACATCAGTAGTTTGCAGGAGCACAGTGAGAACTGCCACAGAACAGTGTGGGACCAGGACAGCAAAAGCAGCCCTTGCTGTCTTGCTGGGGACACTAGACAGTGTCAACAGGTTCAGGCAAGGTCAGCTTGAACCCAACAGCAACCCAACATCAACATCAGGAAGCAGCACAATGGCAGATGGGTGAGGAAGAGGCAGGAAAAAATGGCAGTTAACACTTTCAAAAGAGCAGTTTTCTCAACAGTAAAGCCAGGAGGTGGAGCAGTTGCATGTCAACATGGGTATCTGACATCAACATGGACATCTCTTCAAGTTCATAATTCCCTGAAAACTGAAATTGACTCAGGGCCACCAGTATCATTTGGCATCACCTGCTTGTAACAGGACAATATCAAACAGGAAGTGAATTTGGAAGTCCAGAATAATTGATGGTGATAGAAATTCTTTGATATCACATTTTAAGGCTATCACAAAGAAGCTGTTAGTCATTCTGACAGGTTTCTTTCAGCGTCATCAGAAAGAATAAAAAAAAAATACTATGAGATCTGGTCCTGAGAAAAGTTCCCAGCAGCCAAAAAGGCCACATTTGATCTGACAATGAAGAAAGGGCAGCAAAAGAAGGGCATTTCTCTCATTTTCCCCACTCATTCCCTAGAAGTTAGAGGCAGCAGCCTTAATAAGATAAGTAAGATTGAGTGAAATACTGCTGTAGTTTGGATTATATTGTGATAATGATTTATATTGTGATTAATGATTTGGATTGTATTGT
This sequence comes from Crypturellus soui, assembly GCA_032275445.1. Lineage (NCBI taxonomy): Eukaryota > Metazoa > Chordata > Aves > Tinamiformes > Tinamidae > Crypturellus > Crypturellus soui. Next base: position 135,677 of record JAUBNY010001194.1, read on the forward strand.
GATTCATGATATTTTTTCATGCAGGCAAAATTTATTTTCTAAATAAAAATAATTTAAATTACAATTCCATGTTTAGTACTAATAGTTGTTTTTTTAGAGAACATAAGGATTTCCATAAGGAGTCCTAACACTGAACCATTTGTATTACCTATCAGTTCTAAATCATTAGCTTATCCAGAAAATGAAATTATTCCTTAGTTATTGCGTGTGAAAATATGTTCAGTATTGTGCAGCTGGAAACTTGCTTGTACATATTCCTAGGGCAAAATGAGATGTAGGTGGAAAAGGACTATAATGAAAGACTCGATACAAACTTGGACAGATGATTTTTTTAATGGAAATTTTTTTAATAGAAGAGCACAAACATGTATTTTTAAAAGATGGATGAAAAATAAGAATAGCTCTGGGCAGATCTAATCTGCACAGCTAGCACTTACAGTATGCTTTAAGGAATTCAAGCTGACATTGACCTTGGCAGCACTTACAAAGGACTTACTTTCACAAGGATGAACACATCCTACGCTGTGTCTTCAATTTTGTGAACAGCCATGAATTTTTTTCAGTTTTAACTACACTTATTCTTCATACTGCTATTCTTTGTACTATATAATTAGTTTCAAGCAATAACTTAGTAAATTCATGGGATAGAAGAACAATAGTATAGTGTAGTATAATGAATCATAATTCAAACTTTCATCATATTTTAAAAAAGATTCTCTTCTGAAAATATGTCAAAACATTTTTTCTATGGCTTTTCCCCAGCCAAAAAATAAAATTCAGGTATATTGCTAATGACTTTAAAATAATAATAATAATAAATATATTTGTAAAATAGCAAGATACACAGAATATGAGTATGGACCATCCACAAATATTTATGTCTTAGGGAGCAGAAAAGGACTCTGATGGCCCTTTCTTGATGGCCCCGGCTCCAAAGTCAACGCCATGTCCAAGTTCCCTGACGTTCCTATTCCCTAACACCACTTTTCCAAAGATCTTTCCCACTAGAAAGCTGGATCACTCAGAACTGCCAGAATTAACAGAGGCTTATAGAAAAATTCAGCACCTATTTCTTAGGAACTTTTTTCCTCGGGAGAGAGCGTACAAGATCAGTAGCAGTTCATCCTACTTGGTGAGTGGCACATTCTATGTGCCACACACATAGAATGTAAGAGGTGAATTCTAGCAATAGCCCAAGATAAGTCCAAGATAAGGATGATCACAGGCAAGGCTAACTCTAGTTGTTTTACATCATGCTGCAAGAACCATTGGCAAATTCAAGGATAAAAGCAGCTATGGAGAAGGAAGAAAGGCAAGAAGAAGAATTAGTTGGTGCCTATAGTAAGGTGCACAAAGAGTACCAACACTTTGTTGAGTGTCACACAAAACACTATTGGTTTTCTCAAGTGAGAGGCCACTAGCGAAAGGTTGGGAATGTTTGTAATGTATGAGAAGAGCAAAACTCAAGATCTGTCTTCAGACTAATCTGTATGCCTTTATCTTTCTTACGGTGAGTTCTCTCTCTGCACACATTTATCACCTATTCCTCCAATCCTGCATTCATGAACATGCATCTCCAAATATATTAAATATTTCAAAACTTAAAAGATTGATTTATCTGTAGCATAGAAGTAAACTGAAGATTTCTTTCTTTGAACAGCTTGTCTTTTTGTCATTTCTCCTTAATTAAATATCATAGCCAAAAGCAATCGATAAATTAAGGGAACACTGATAGACTGAAAACATGAATTGTGAGATCTTTGGTACAGAAACCATATCTTTATTTCATTATTTGACAGTAAACAGGTTATGTGACTGGCTCTCTTGGATGCTGTTGAAATGTAAATCATCAAATGATAGGATTTCAAATCCTGGCAAAGATTTTTTTTTGACCACGAATAATAAATAATATTTTAACTTTCACAGTCAATAGAAGTACTTCTGCAACCGAATCCACTGAGAGACAGTTGTATCCAAAAAGCAATTCAGGTCCTCTTAGAGCCTATCTCTCTGTATTAATGGGGTATCCCAAGTCAGTTCAACCTGTTTTGCATATATTCATATGCAAAGTCAAGGTAGTTGCCTTTGAAATCATTAGTCAAAATATGAAATACATTTTCCCTTTCTTGAGCTTCCTGATGCTTCTGCCCACCCATTCCTTCACCCTCTCCAGATCTCTCTGAATGACAGCAAAACCATCTGGTAAATCAGCCACTCCTCCTGGTTTTTCATCACATGAAACCTTGCTGAGGGTGTATTCAGTCCCTTCATATAGGTCACCAACCTGATCTCCTTCTATGAGCAGGTGACCCATCTAGTGGATGAGAGGAAGGCTGTGGCCGGGGTCTACTTAGGCTTCAGTAAGGCCTTTGACACAGTCTCCCACTGCTTAGATAGCTGGCTTAGATAGATGGCCTCTTTGATAGTTGAAAAACTGGTTGGATGGCCGGGCCCAGAGAGTGGTGGTGAATGGAGTTAAATCCAGCTGGCGATCAGTCACAAAAGGTGTTCCCCAGGGGTCAGTGTTAGGGCCCGTGCCCTTTCAAATCTTTATCAACAATCTGGATGAGGGGATTGAGTGCACCCTCAGCAAATTTACAGACAACACCAGACTGGGAAGAAGAGTTGATCTGCTTGAGGGTAGGAAGGCTCTGCAGAGGGATCAGGACAGGCTGGATCAATGGCCAAGTGCCAGGTCCTGCACATTGGTCACGACAACTCCATGCAACACTACAGGCTTGGGGCAGAGCGGCTGGAGAGCTGTGTGACAGAAAAGAATCTGGGAGTGTTGGCTGACAGACAGCTGAACATGAGCCAGCAGTGTGTCCAGGTGGCCAATGGCCTCCTGGGCTGTATCAGGAACAGTGCAGGCAGAAGGACCAGGGGAGTGATCATGATCATCCCACTGTACGCGATGCTGGTGGGGCCGCACCTCGAATACTGTGTTCAGTTTTGGCCCCTTACTACAAGAAGGACATTGTGGCACTGGAGGATGTCCAAAGAAGGGCAACAAAGCTGGTGAAGGGGCTGAAGCACAGATCTTATGAGGAACAGCTGAGGGAGCTGGGGTTACTTAGCCTGGAGAAGACTCAGAGGAGAGCTTATTGCTCTCTATAACTACCCAAAAGGAGGTTGTAGTGAGGTGGGGGGTCAGTTTCTTCTCCAGAGTAGCTACCAATAGGACAAGAGGACATGGCCTCAAGTTGCACCAAGGGAGGTTCAGGTTAGATATTAGGAAAAATTTCTACATAGAAAGAGTGGTCAGGCATTGGAACAGGCTGCCCAGGGAAGTGGTGGAGTCCCTGACAGTGTTCAAGAAACATGTAGATGAGGCACTTTTAGAGACATGGTTTAACAGGTGGTGGGTTTATGGTTGCACTTGGTGATGTCAAAAGTCTTTTCCAGCTCTAATGATACTATGATTATATGACACTGCTAAATCCAGAATAATTTCTCTTTTTGTGGGCTTCAGAAACGCACTTTCCACCATCACAGCCTCACATATGCATCATCAAACTCTTAACAGACAAGTTAAATCTTACTCTATAAAATAGACCAGATACATACCATTTATGACCTGCAAATAATAGTTTAGGAACCCTTGTTTTGGAACTGTCTCTTCAGGAATAAAAGTTTGTCCATCAAGCATTTTACTAGTCCATATTTGAGTAATTATTAAAATTTATTATATTTTATCATTGTTTTATATTCAATTTCTTTTTCTTATTTAGATTGCTATAGGATAAATACTTTAATATATTGAAATAGTTACTATTATATACTATATTCTGAAGGTTGCATCTAAATATCTTCAACTGTGTAGCGATTTAATCCCTAAACAGTATCTACCCCTACCAATTCAGCATGCTCAGCTTTCCTCTTGTCATCAGTCACCAACTATATTTATATCCTGGGGTTTATCATCATTCCATCACTATCCTATAATGCTTATTATAATTGAAATTCTCCACCACTGCAATGTAAAGCACGGTCTTCTGTAAAAAATCATGCAATGGCATACAGAAGTCATGTTCTGACATTTTAGTGATTCTTCTGGCTTCACCCATGTATTTGTCTTGTTGTGTTCTAATTCATTTGAAAATGTCGCTATTCTTTATTAGAAACATAGATTGTCAATATATTATTATCAAGTACTAACAGGTATTCCTATCCCATATTTGTAGGCCTCAGTTCAGTCCATGTTTTCCCCAATATTTGAATATCCAGAATGTATGTACTGATACCTCCATTTTACATGGAATGGAACCAGTCCCCTCAGAATAAGATATCTGTGCAATTATACTTCTTTTTCTCTGCGCTGAAATTCAGAAGTGTCCTTTGTCTAGCTGGACAAGTGTATAGAACTGGAAGTATGTCTGAGGACTCTTAAGACTAAAACATAATATTACTATTTAGAAATCATATCACTTTAGCTTCCTGATTTTTTCTCCTATACCTCCCTAAACATTTTTAAGGACTCATTTAAAAAAAAAAACTAAGTTTTAAATATTATATACAAATGCAGAAGATTTTAATAATGTTTAAGACAGAAAATGTCAATTGCATATTTTAATGTGAGAATTTATTAATATTACAGATTTTATTAATATTACATAAACTTTAACATGGCCTATTTTTTCCTTAAAGTTCTACTAATGAACACACATTATAATTTATTTTCCTATCAAATATTCACAAGTTTTTTTTTAAATAGATCACTAGCAAGTACTGCAATATTAATATCTAATGTACCACATGTACCACAAACATCAAACCATCAACATAAAAAAATCTTAACATAAAAATATTTCAACGGTTTTCAGGCAGAATGATACTTTCTGAAGACTGGTAGAAAAACAAACAAACAAACAAAAAAAAACAGTAAGTCATTTCAGATACGGATGAAGCTGTTTGGGCCTAGCTTTTCTTGATAGCCCAATCCTGATTGGGCCCCTGCATGTTTTTAGAGGCTGCACTTTTATAACTTCATGTGACAAAAAGTATCCTGTATGTAAAAGAAATAAAAAAGTGTAACTAGAATTCTGTATAACATACACCAGAATTACACATTGATAAGACATGCCAATAAATGAAACTGGAACTTCTCAGTCCTTGATTACATATATCCTACCTCCATTTTTTCAAATTGTAGAATGTCCATCCCATTTTTAGTTGAAATTTTAACACTAACAATTCTGTCACACTTAAAATTCCACACAGTTAGAAAGGATCCTCTGCATTATGTAGTTCTAATATCACTTATGCAAGGTTTGCCTTGGAGAAGGTTCAGGGCATATTTTACCAATGTCTTTAAATATCTGACAGAAGGGCATCAAGAGGATAAGGCAGCAGTGCCCAGTGACAGGACAAGAGGCAACAGGCACAAGCAGAAACACTGAAAATTCCCCTTGAACATAGGGATACACTCCTGCACTGAGAGCATGGCTGAACCCCTTGCACAGGTTGCCCAAGGAGGTTGCGAAGCCTCTACCCTTGAAGCTATTCAAACTGTGGCCAGACAACCTGCTGCAGCTGTCCCTGCTTGATCAGGGAGTTTGACCCCTCTGTAGTCTCTAGAGGTCCCTTCCAACCCCAACTATTCTGTGAGTCTGTGAAATTAGAGTTCTGAGCAAGAAGGGACATACTGAGGAGAACAGTATGTTGCAATATCACTATCCTGAGGAGTTTAAGCATGTAACTCCATAGCATGTAATTCTCCTGGACGTATCTTCACTGGTGATAATAATCCTGATACCCATCCTACTGTCACTCATTTTTAAGAAAGTATTAAAGAGGATGTGGTAGCATCCATTTTCTGTTCCATAGTGTGTTCGTTGAAGGATACACCATGTGGGAAACGGGAGCATGATTCACTCATCCTTTAGAAGCTGTTCTGTTTTGCATAATAACATTGGGAAGAATGAAAGACCACGACCTTGCAAATTAGAAATTAGGACAATGAGTCATGTGGAAGAACTAATAAGTACCCAAGAAGGAAAGAGTTTAAATTTCTCAAGACCCTTTCCAGCACTCGGCAATTAGCCAGAATATTAAATAATGAGTCCATCAGAACCTGAGATACTCAACTAGGAGCCTAGAAAAACTTCTCTAAACCTTTCACCAAAATCTTAGGTGACAGAATGAGAAAAAAGCTCCATCCATAAGTGAATGATAATACAGCTACTACAGCTTTCAAAAGACTCCCACAGGACAGTTGAAAGAGAAACCACATGTTCTTTTGGAGATACCATAACTGTTTGATTGAAATTCAGAAATATATTTTCTTTTTTTCTTGTTGTTGTTTTTTAATTAAAGTTGTCTGTTAGTTTAGTAAGAATTTTAGATGTGTTAAACTTTAAGGAATAGATCCTAATGAGTTAAGATGATACAGAAAAAATCCGCAATTGTCTCCTTGACACTCAAGAAATAGAAAATCTGTGAGAAAACATAATACTTTTTAAAACTGCAGTAGGAAATGATGCAGGAAGGAGGATTTACTGATGGCTATGGAGAGTAGAGAAGAAAAAGACGTAAGCATCATATTGCTCTTACTTTATATTTTTTTTGGTATAGTGGTAGTCTGTAATATTTTTACATTTGACATATAAATTACTATCAGAAGGTGATACATTTTAGATCAAAAGAAGAAAAAAGATCTCCAGAGGTCATCAATTTAAATTTAAGATTTTGAATCTTATTTTAATGCATGAAGCAACTTTCTGAATTTTGAAATTAGCAAAGTGTGCAGCAGTGTAAGTGGAACAATGGGGAATAAAAGTGGAAGTATGATTAGACTTATTGAGACACAAGTTGTCTCTAATCTTTCCTTTAAAGTATTTTAGCATTTCATTTCAGAATAGAATAATAGACTTATTTTACAACATGTTTCCCAAGGGTGGGAAAAGTCACAAAAGCACAGAACACGCTTCTGAAATTCTAGCAAATCTACTGGCTAGTTCCTTCTGAATTTCCTTTTATAATGTTTCCAAGACAGCTCTTCAAAGACAAGTATATAAAATTATGATTTCCTTGAAGTATATTTTGGATATACAAAATGACTGACAGCCCAAAGAACTTTCTTCCAAAAGGCTCCAAAACAGATAGAAAAGGAAAAGCAATATTGTTAAAGTTCTTATCCACTATCCATAAAATAAAAAAGGCTCAATGTCATAACTTTCCCTGTGATACATGGACGACCACTTTCTAGTAACTTTTATGTAAAATGCAATTGCTACAATGCAGAAAATTAAATAGGGAAAAAAATACAAATATTTCAAAAATAAGTTTATTAGCACAGGTATTTGTTGTACAAGTAACAGAGAAATGTTATTCTTACCTCCTTCCTTCTGTAAATAATAACTCTGTTCCTTCAAAAGTGTACGAGATAAAAAAGCAGGGTCCCATGTATACGACTTCCTATCAAGTGAGTCCAAGTAGCCTTAAAAGAGAAGCACAGATATAATATTTAAGTTTTTAACTAATTTGTATAAACTAATTATTAGGTTTGATTAATCTACTTTTTTTTTAATTTGTGGCTCTTGTTGATGTGCATAAAATATGTATCAGTATATTACAGTGAATAAAGATACAAAGTTTCACTCGCAGTGATACCTGTCCTAAGCTATCTATACATGCCATGAAGTTCTTTTCTATGTAGATATGATGATGTCATCTTTTAAAATCTGATGATATATTTTCTCCATTTGGACCTTATTCCAGACTAAGGCAGGACTCACTGATCACTCCGTGAACAATTTATCCACTATCTAGTAAGTTTTCATTCTTCAGTGCACAGCATTCAGTGGTAACTTGGAGCACATTATACAGTTAAACATCTATGAACAGAATTCCCTCATGGGATTTTCTGTGACACTTTTCTAATTGCTTCACAAACATTAATTACCTTCACAAAATCCATGTAACATTTAATTTATAGAGATAGAGCCAAGTTCCTTAGAAATTACATGCAGATGCCAAATGTAAGATAGCTGCAGAATATATCAAATATGTAAAGTATATTTCGTAGTGATCTCATCTGCAGCTCTGAGAACTCAGCACTTTTGCAAAGTGGATTTCAGATATAAAGTCTGAAAACACACTATTTGAGAAGTGTCTGGATAATCGACCTATTATGGGAACATGGGTAGGATGATATGGCATTCAGCTGGTTTTCTTCTTGGTGCCCTTTCCTTACTCACTAGATGCCTCTTGCTTTTGGGACAAATTAAATAGAGGACATAGAGATTATAAAGCAGATTTCTTACATATTGCTTGAAGAGGGGATTTTCTTTTAACAGCATTTAAAATTTAAATAGATACAATTATAGTACTGGCTAGCCTTTGTGGATGCCAGGCTCATGGCCTGGAAGCAAGAATCATGCGTGAGCTATGCATACCCCCTGGATGGAAAAAGTTGGGTTCTTCAAAACAGGATGCTATACAAGCAACAGAAGCTGGGCAAGGAACTGCTCAGAGCCACCCCATAGAAAAGACTAGTGCAGAGAGTGTTTAAAAACTGACTGTCTGTTTCTGAGCTTCCTTAGTGCTGCAAACTGCTTTCCTATATTTAAGTCTTATGTTCCAGAATGAACTTCTGAGGACAGGTAACCAGTATGTGTTTTACAGAAATAAGCAAAATACTAACACATGACTAGTTAGTAGTGCCTACATGCTACATATATGCTACATAATATATGTACATACACATATATATCTTTTTTAAGACATTACTTGAACTTGTGATAAACTGCATATTTTATAAATGCAATATTCTTTAAGTATAACATACTAATATCAGATGCAAGATATAAATACAGGTTGTGTGTTAACTCATGTTTATTTTCAAGTTTAAAATCATTTAAATCATGTAGAATTCTACCCGTCACTTCTCTATCTCTCAATACAAGCCTAGGGAAAACAAACAAACAAACAAAAACCCCGGCCTTCTGATTACTGTGCAAAATTGCTATTAGGCGGTGATATTGATTTTTCTAACACTATAAAAGTTTCCTCTAGAACATATTGGTTGTAGGGAAACAGTGATACCCTTGGTGAGCTTTTTTTTATTTTTATTGCGTATTAATTGACTCTGTTCTCTCTGAAAATATGAATATCTTACTGTATCTTACTGAGTTTGTGACTACTGTAGGGATTTCAGGGCTTTTACAGTGAGGTCCAAGACAAAAGAAAAAGAAATCTATAATGCAGTTTATTACTGAGAACACTCTGAGTAGTCCTGAGATTAACTGAATTTCAAGATACAACTGCTATTGTCATAGTGCATTGATTCTAGCAGCAGCAGTAGTAGCAGTACTAGTAGCTGTAGTGCAATCTTTTGCAGGTGGCTGCTCATACGGAAGCAGTTTTTGTCACACAGACCTTGCACAATTCAACAGATAAAACCTATCTGCAATGCTTAGACCATCACAAAGTACCAAAAAGTCCTTCTAACTTGGCTACTGTTCTGGAATTATTTGAATTCAGAAGTGCACCTTTAAAGCAAACCAAAGCAAAAAAAAAAAAAAAAAAAAAAAAAAAAAAGGTATTTCTTTATTGTATTAGGCAGCAACTCTCTGTGCTTACCTTCTGCAGTAGGTGAATGGGAACTGTCAGTTGACTGTCTTGAAATACAATATTCGTTAGATACTTTCTTCTCTTCATTTCCATTTGCTATTTTTTCTTTTAATGAACTTTGGCTAGTGGTAGTTATATTTAGCCCTTCTATAGTATCACAAATTGGGAAGGAAATACATATTTTCTTTTGAGAAACATTTTTCACATTTTCATCTATCCCCTCAGAACTGTTTAATTCACAGTAACTGTTGTATGAATTTGTTTCTACACTAGATAAATTGTTTTCATTTCTCTTGCTAATTTCATGAAACAAACGTAGCTCTTCTAATACTAAATCAAATTTTCTCTTCAGTTCAAATTCGTATTTTATTTTGCTTTCTGAAGGTAAGTACTCATCTTTTACATCTTCAGGGCATCCATTGTTCATTGTGGATAAATTCATTTTTAATTTATCATCTTCAGCAATGCATGTTTTAGACTTATCTTCTGAATATGGCATAATCAAGTCATTCATTAAAGTCTCACATTGATTTTCATTAGTTACATGCATTTGCTCATCACTTATCTCTTTTTGTTCTTTTCCATATTCAAGATTTTGTTTCAAAGTTGCTGTTTCTAAACTGAATGTGTTAGTTGTCTGAGTATGTCCATGTAATGACAAATGGACTGCTTCCTCATGCCCTCTTTGAAAATATCCATCTGTCAGGGTAGGGCTTCCTGTAGCTGGAAATTGTAAGATGGAGTGACTTTTTTCATACTGTTTTTGTTTCTCTGCACTTAAGGAACTCCTGCAGTGTCCATCTCCACTCATTACTGCATCTTTGTTGACAACAGGACTTCTATCTAAAGGTGAAATGACATACTGATAACTACTCACAAGGCTTGGAAAGGTATTTCCAGAATTTAAATAAGTAGTTGGATAGTAAACACATTCTTTTTCATTTCCTAGATGTGGGCTACATGTGGATCCATCCATTTTTTGGCAATATTCAACTTGGTTTGTTTGGCTGTTATGTAATTGGAGAGAATTATGTTTTTCCACAGCTGTTTTTGACTGCTCAGATAGAATTAAAATACCTGATTTATTCGACCAATTACAAACATTTCCTAAAGTAGTTACTGTGTTTTCTTCACTATATTTTTCTTTGACTAAATTATCTTGTTTTACAAGTGGGATCCGGTCTAGATCTTCAGAATCAGTATTAAGGGGGATTTTTTTGTGTGTGTCAAAAATAGAAAAAGAATTTTTAGAAAGAAAATCTTGGGATTTTCTTTGCAAGTCTCTAGACTTAATATACTTATTTCTATCAGGATTTATATAATCAGAAGAACTCAAACATTCTTTCAGGGTACATGTAACATCATTTGCAGACTTTATAGAATTTCTCCATCCAGTAGTTTTGTGCTTCTTATTTTCATTTAAAACAAAAGATAAAGCTTTAGCTCTTTCTCTATGCAATAGACTATTGCACAATTTTCTCAGCTTTTGCTGTTTTATTGTAGTTAGTAATATTTGCAGATTTGAACATTTACTATTTAATTTTTCAAATTTCATTTGTGAACTGGTAGGCAAATAATTAAAATATCTAAGATCTGCTCCTGTCAGATGCTGTATTTTTCTGATATTGATATAATACATCTTCTCTAGAAAGGAATATTCAGAACTCTCCTCCAGCAAAATTAGGCATTTAGCCACTAAAAGTTGCCTTTTCATGTTCTTTTTGTCACTTACAGATGCAGCGCAGGTGCTAAGAAATCCTTTGCTGTCTCTGCATAAGAGGCGGTGCTTTCTGAAACATCTTCCAAAAGGTAATACACTTTTTTGGTTACAAAAGACGGTTTCTTTGTTTGAGAAATAGCATTTCTTTTCTTTGCCTAATACTTTAGGAAAATCTGTTTTCTGGCACTCATTATGTAAATCAAAATTAGTATTTTCTAGTAGTTTAGGACTTACAATACTTAGGCAATTATCACATTTTTTATGAAATTCTATGTTTTGCCTCAAATTATTATTTATATACAAGTTTAAGTGAATTGGCTTTCTGCTGCAAATAGGAGGTCTCCTCACTATCAGATACTCTCCTGCAGTTGGTAATGAAGTTTTCTTGTTGTTAAAAAAGGAAGTAAAATATGTCTCCAGAATGTTCATCTTCTGATGCTTTGAAATATCTAGCAAAAAAATGTACATATTGTTGGGACTCTTACTACTATTGCTATTTACTAACTCTTGGATATCATATTGCTCCTTTAATATTTCACAAAAATGAAGACAGCAGAAAAGACCATCTTCCTGATAAATGGGTGTATCTTTATATAAAGATTCAGTCCATGATCTGGAGCTTCCAAATAAGACGTTCTGAAATGAGAATTTTGATTTAAACTGTTCCTTTCTCCTCAATATAGTGAAACTCACTTTTACAGCTGGAAAACTCTGTACAATAATGTGAGGACAATTACTTTCAAATGTAATGCTTTTAGTTAAAAATCTTTTGAAATCAAATATTTCTGTTGTCAAGAGTTTTGATTCTGCTTCATGCAAACAAATACTACTGCTGGAATTATAAACACCATTGTCTATGTTTAGATTATTTTTCTGTAAAGGTTCTGATATTACTGGAATACTCTCCTGTATATGAAATACTGTCACACCCTCATTATTACTCCTGTTCCTCCCTATTCTTTTTGATGTATCTGTACAGCTTAGATGTTTCTCACTGCGAAGTATTTTGTTACTAATGTGAAAGGGAACCCTTGACTTGTGGTCGTCATCCCCATCTGAATTTTCCAGCATTTTATCCTTGCAGCGATTTCCAGAAAATGTTTGGTTACCTTCAGGATGAGTGCTGTTGCTGCTGAGGTAAATTAGAGATACTTGTGCTCTTTCTGCCAAAGCAGCACACTCCTGTTTGCTAACTGGTTGGTTACTCGTTTCTTTAAATTCACAACCAATAAGTGAGACTTCTGCAGTATTTTTATCACTTTGCAGTTGTTTCTTTATCCCGGATATTTTGAGTATGCAGCTAATCTGTTCAGATTGCATCAAACATGGCTGACTTTTAAAATTCTTCCACTGCATCGCCTCCAAACTTGTTGATGGCATTTTATTACTTAATTTATCTGAAGTACCGGAAAATTGAACTGTGTTCTCTTTCATTAAAAAATCAGGAATTTCTAGTGGTTGTATACTTTTGAAAGGTTTTAATGTGGGAATTAGATATGATGAATTATTTTTTTCTGTATTATCTCTTTCTGTTTCATTATCATTACTGGAACAATCTTTATCTTCTCTAGTAGATACTTCGTTCAGAAAATTATTTTTCTCATTTTCTACATGTGAGAACATAGAATTAGCGTCACATAAAAACGGCACTTGTAAAAGCTGGTATTGTCTCCACTTTTTATCAGAGACGGACTTATGACTTAACATTTCCAGCTGAAACACATCTCTGCCTAAGGGTGTAACTGAAGATATGTTTTTAAGTTCATTATCACAATTGCTTTCATTACTTGATTCTATATTGCTGGTCTCTAGCAGCTGGCTTTGGTTTGCTACATGGACATTTTTACCTGTTTCAGTAACATTCCACCCATTCAGTAGTTCTGTTTCAAAAGACGATCCATGTACATTCCGAGGAGTGCCATCTATTACAGTATTTCCATCTTCATTTTCAGGACCCAATTTTTTAGAGGGCAGTTTGTCTTCTAATATTCCACACTGTAAATTTTCATTATTCCAAGTTGGAATATGGAAACATTCTCTCATGTATTTTTTTCTTTTTCTATCACAGATTTCCTTTTCTAATACCGAATCATTTTGTCTTTCTGTCAAACACATAGGCTCATTTAGGGGTGTTTTATATCTGCTCACGGGTTGCAAGCCTTGTTCTGACTTTTGCTGATCCTTTTCCTCTATGTTTTTATGATTACTTTCTATTTTAACTCGTTTTGGATTTGAGTAGAATTCAGTTTCATCTGATGTTGATAAAAACGTTTCAGAACGCACACTTTCCATGTTGACAAAAATAAATCCTATACTTGCTGTGATAGTTCTGAAAGTTAAATAAATATTAAAGTATTAGACATAAATGGTCTTTTAATGATTTCTAAACTGCTTCAGAACACAATATTAGCAACAGTACCATATATACTCTCATATCAATATGCTCCCATATTGATATTCTATACTTACAAAAGGCCTGGGATGAAGACAGAAATATTGAGCAACATTTAAAAATCAAGACCTAAAATTTAAGACTTTACTTACTGAAGTTGCAGATATATGTAAAATTAAAATGGCTGTGACTGTGCTAACAGGAAGCAAACTAAAGGAATTAACTATACTATTCATGCATTTATCACATGGTATTTTTGCCAAGAATGAGTACCGGGAATAAATATCAAGAATTTAATGACCACTGATCAAGTCATCTGAATTTGGGGAGCGGTTGTTAAAAAGTTTAATAATAGGCAAATAAAAAAGTGGTCATACCTTCTTTATACGATAATTTGTATCACAGAACTGTAACAAGTTCCTCAGAAGAAAATAAGGTATTATGAAACACTGTATGTGATTGTATCTTTAGCTACAGAGAAACAAACTGTGGTAGAGGCACAAATCTGGAATAACAACTAGTCTGGTGCACTTTATGTCTAAATGACTCTGCCAGGGGAAAAAAAAAAAAAAAAGGAGCCCAGTATCTTCATTTCATTTCACAACTGACCTAACGTGTGCGTCGCTCTTTGCACAAAATAAAGTTTTACACAATCATTGAGTCATTTTACCATTTCATGAGGCACAAACGACCTATCCCTCAGTGAAAAGCAGCCGCGTTTCAAATGTAACTTTTTGAGGGCACCACCCAAGCTGCCCGCAGCGCACTGGGTCTGCAGCACCCCCGAGCTACCCCGCAGCAGCGAGAACTGCGCTCGAAACTTGTTTCGTGGGCATAAACCTGGGGCTGCGGGGGCGCCTTGGCCCTGAGGCGGCGGCAGCTCCCTCTGCCTCCCCGCGGGGCCGGACACTCTTTGCTCCCTATCCGCCCTTTTCCTCCGCTGTCCTTCCCGTTTCTCCCCGCTCCGAGGGGTGTCCTCGCGGGCGCTGCCGGCCGGGGATGACGGACCCGCCTCAGCAGCCCGCGCGCCCTCTCCCTGAGGCGCCGCCCGCGCACGCCCGGCCCCGGGACACAGCGCCGAGAGGCGGGAAAGATCCCTCCGCCCCCACAGAGCCGCCTCACCCGCTGGGACGCCTCACACTCCTTCTCTGCGGAATCGGCGCTGCGCCGCGTGTCCCTCCGCCCGCAAGAGAAATAGTCTGCGTGCTCCGCCGCGGCCCCCGCGCCCCCCGAAACAGCTTACCCACGGGAAAGAAAAGTCGCGATTCATGACCAAAAGGTGGGCTGCAAAGCCCCGTGGTTTGATGGATCATGTCGGCAAGTCTTCTCTGCATGCTGAATTTGCAGAGGAACTTCAGGGACATGAAAACTGCCCCTCCACTGGGGAGGAAATCACGAGGGGTCAAACACTGGCAACATTAAAATTACCCGGTGGCTCTGTCTCACAACGTGACATAGTGACAACTTGCAAGGAGATGTGACACAATGCTGGTAACGTCACGTGGGCCTGGGG
>JAUBNY010001194.1:154780-169536 GCA_032275445.1 Crypturellus soui
CCTCTAACAGCTAACTGGGATGTCCTTTCCTAAAAATCCTGTTCCCTTATTCTATTCCATTCTATTCTATTCTATTCTATTCTATTCTATTCTATTCTATTCTATTCTATTCTATTCTATTCTATCCCATCCCACCCCACCCCATCCCATCCCACCCCATTCCAGTGAGACATTTTCACATGTATTACAACAGTACAAAACACTATATTTGCTCATTAGAAAAAAAGTATGTATGTTTTTTAGGGGAGGGCAGTGGATGTTGTTTACCATGACATGTTGTCTACTAGCAAGACTTTTGACATTGTCTTCCATGAGACCCTCATAGGCATGCTCAGGAAATGCAAGTTAGATGAGTGGACAGTGAGGTAGATAGAAAACGGGCGGGATGGCAGAGCTCAAAGGATTGTGATGAGTGGTACAGAATCTAGTTGGAGACCTGCAGCTAGCGATGCTCCTCAGGAGTCAGTGTTGGGTCCAATCTGGTTTAATTTATTCATCAGTGATCCAGACAGAGTGCACCCCTCAAGTCAAGTTTGCTGATTATGCAAAACTAGGAGGAGTGGCTTATACCCCAGAGGGCTGGGCTACCATTCAGAGGGACCTGGACAGGCTGGAGTTGGGTCAAGAGGAACTTCATGAAGTGCATGGTCCTGCATCTAAAGAGGAATAACCCCAGGCACCTGCACAGGTTGGGAGGTTGTCCTGATGGAAAGCAACTCTACCAAGAAGGACATGGGAATCTTGGTGGACAAAAAGTTCAGCGTAAGCCAGCTTTCTGCCCCTGTGGCCCAGAAGCCCAAGGGGATCCTGGCCTGCATTCGGAGGAGTGTTGCCAGCAGGTCAATAGAGGTGATCCTCCCCCTCTACCCAGCCCTGATGAGGCCACATCTGGACTCCCGTGTCCAGTTCTGTGCTCCCCAGTGCAAGAGGGCAAGAGGGACTGGACCATCTGTCCTGTGAGGAGAGTCTGAGAGAGATGGGCCTGTTCAGCCTAAAGAAGAGCAGGCTGAGAGGGATCTTATCAATATGTATAACTACCTTAAAGGAGGGTGTAAAGGAGAATGGGCTCAGACTCTTTTCAGTGGTAGCCAGTGATAGGACAAGAGGCAAAAGCCACAAAATGAAGCACAGGGAGTTCTGTCTGAATTTGATGAAAAACCTGCTGTGAGGGTTCCAGAGCAGTGGATCAGATTGTCCAGAGAGGTTGTGGAGCTTCTTCACCTGGAGATCTTCAAAATCCACCTGGATGTGACCCTGTGCAAGGTGCTGGAGGTAACCTTGCTTGTGCAGGGGCTTGGTTTAGATGATCTCCAGAATTCCTTCCAACCTTAATCATTTTGTGATTTTTGAGTCATTTTCTCAGCCTTTGAAGACATTCAAGAGGATTGTCCCTAACTCCCTTATGTTTTGTGTGATTGCTATGCAATACTAAATTTAAAAATATTATTCATCTTTTTTTTTGTTTGTGTATGTGTTGCTGACTTCTTTTTACTCTCTATCATGTACAAATTAAACTAGGCTCAATATGTGCTAAACACATAATGATTCACTTATTCTTACAGTAGTGTCTGATTTGATATAAAGCTAGCTAAGTATAATAATTACATTTAAACAATGTTTTATCATTTCTTCTCTAAATATATAGCGAAGATACAAAGAAACTATGCTTCCTGCTTGCCCCCTGAATTCTGTTTGCAGTTAGGAAGTTATGTTTCATAGCCATGTGGTCAAGCTGAGTTTTAACCATAACTGCACATCAGCAGTTTGCTATGTCTTCAGTAATGAACCTGGTCAACCACCACTACAGCTCCACTTCTGCTTTTGCTACATGGGTACAACTACTGGCCTTAGGGGCTCAGGCAGCTCCTCAGAGAGATGAAGACACCTGGGAGGTGGTGAAATACTTCAAGATGTCATGGAAAGAACTGTTCGTGCTGGTAAGTCCACAGTGCAGAAGCTAAGTTTGAGCTGTATATATGTAACATTCTGCAAAAGCCTAAATCAAAGTACTAAACATTCACGTGGCAAATTAAAAGTTTCATAAGTTGATTTTCTTCACATTGATGGGACCTCAGTGCCTCTATATAAAAAAAGGTAGGGGGTGGAAAAAGGCAATTAGAGCAGATACTCTACTGTCTTAAGGCAGTACAAGTAGTGCAGGTTACTAATACAGAATTTCTGAATCATTTAAGGATGTTTCAGAAGCATGAAAATAATAAGATCTTCCAGTTCTCCTACCAACAGAATTACAAAGATTGTGAAGCCTTGCTCAGCCTCTTCTCCTCTAGCCTCTCATCTTACCTGGATTAAAATGTCTTTTTCATTGGCAGGAGCAGATGACAATTAAGCGTGCAAGATTAAAGTGCCTTTTGAAGTGGAAATCAGAAAATGAGATGCACCTTCAAAAAATGTGGATTTAGCCTCTACCTAAGGTCATCACACCCCATACGAAAATAAAGTTAATGGTTTGACAGGGCCTTTATTTGTTTTTGCTTTATTTCTGAGTAGTCTGTGCTGGGAACTATGCTGTTCAACACATTCATAAGTGGTCTGTAAAAGTACATAGGACAGTCAATCAACAGTTATTTTGGGTAGTCAAAATTACAGTTGGTTGTGCAGAATCAACCTTCAATTTTAAGTGACTGCATAATAAAAACATAGATAAGTTTAATTATTGATAAATACATAGGAGAAAAATATCTCTAACTGTACATATGCATTTGGGATAACGGTTTCTATCATCCTACCTGTTTCCAGGTTGCAACCAATATCAGAAAACAGTTCTTCAATGTTAACCAACAATCAAAAGAGAAAACAAAGAAATCATTGAATAATGAAAACACTACCAAGCCTTCCTATAAATCCCTAGTATGTCCAAGTCTTGAATAAGGAGAGCTATTCTGGTCAACCTATCTGAAGAAATGATATAATAGAATGAAAAGGTCCAGGAAAAAAGCAACAAAGATAATCAGTGACATGAAACAGGTTTTGTATTAGAAAAAAGAAACATTGGGACTTTCAGCTGAGGAAAAGGGGATGATTAATGGGGAACAAGATAAAGGTCTGTAAAACCATGAGTAGCATAAAACAAGCAAAAGGAAATGACTATTCATAGAAACTTAAGAGTGGCCACAGTGGATAAGACCCAGGTCAGTTTAGCCAAGCATCCTATTTGATAGCAACCAAGTGTCCAGACATTTTGTAAAGAGACTAAGAATTAGATAAAGTGTGTATGATGCATATCCAAAATTAATAGAATTTTTCCAGTCCTCCTTTAAACCACAGAAACTTTAGTACCCAAAAATTCTTGAAAAAGAAATTTCACAGCTTAACAACACATGATGCTCAGAGCTATCCCTTTCTGTTCATTCTGAATCCATGTTGTGCTAGCTTCATTTGATGCCTCCCTTTCTTGTGTGAGATGACACAGGGAACTCTCAATTGCTATCTGTCTTGACCCTGAAACTCGTGTTTTTCAGACCTCTATCACATCCTGATCAGGGAGCTATGCCCCAGATTGAAGAAAAAATCTAATACAGAAGCAGTTCCAAATCTTTGATCATTCTTCCTGCCCTTCTCTGAAACTTTTTTAATTCTATAATATCCCTCATAAAATGGAGTTCAAGTTGAAGGTGTTTCACTTATTTATGCTTTGGTATACTAATATTCTCTGGTTTTCTTTCTATTTCTTTTATAATAATTCTTAATGTTCAGCTTCTTTTTGATTGTTATTGAACATTGACATTTCCATTGAACTGCCTGTTGTAATTGAAAAGCTTGCTTTTCTGCCATATCGGTACTTTCAGATAGCATAATTTTAAATGTGGAGCTAAGATTATTTTTTAGTTATATTCATCAGTTTACATTTCTCTAAATTGAATTTCAGCTGCCAGTTTACTGCCTCATCTCATAAGGTAGACACTCGTTCACATGTGTTTCTCATTTATACTGCTCTAAATAAGTTAGCGTCATCAGTAAACATTGTCATCTTGCTGTGCATTCCCTTTTCCACATAGTTTTTTGATATTTGGAAAAGGGTAGGTCTTGGTCAGACTGGCTACTGCTCAACATACTGTGTTATCTGTATACAGATCAGATGTAAACATCTTATCCAGTATGCCTGGTTTTACATTAATAGATTTTTATTTCAAAATACTAATAATTACTAATAATTCAGAAACATGCTGCATTTTCAGCAAACACAACAATCATCACACGGTGATTGTGGACGATCCCAGAGCTAGAATATCCACTCAGCAAAACTCTGTTCTGTCTGTCCTGTTGAATGGGCTGGATGGGAGCATATTTTCGTGTGCTGCAAGGCTTTCCTGACACTGCTGCAAGTTGCAAGAGCATTGTATGTGCCCTCAGCAAGCCCCAGGAACCAGGCAGCACATACAGGTACGTGGGCTATTTCTCTCCACTACTGCACCGCATGAAGAGAACTGAAATAGCTGAAGGTCAACACTATAAATGAGACATCCTAGCAACTGGTAAATGCTTCCCAGACTGACTGCTTCCTAAAACAACTGCTAGACCATGCTGATTTAACAAGCAGCTTGCTTTTAAATTAAGCAATTACTCTTCATAATCTATTCTCATATATTCAGGTATTGCTAGTTTGAAAAAGAATTGGAATTTCAGTAATACTCATGGTATGAATAGAAATCAGTTAATCATTTTGATCAAAACCTCCCTTCAAATGTTTTTCACACAGTCTTAGAAGAAAAAAGGAAATTATGGGGGAGGAAAAAAGAAACTGAACAAGGTCTATTGGGTCCATAAATCCAGGAAGAATTTAATGTTCGTTTTTCAGGAATATGAATCAGACATGCATGTTCAATAAAAGCCCTAAGGAAAAATAATCTTTAAGTACATGGAGTATTTTCGTAAAGTTCATGCTCCATAATTTCAAAATTAGATGTTTTTTAGATCCTGCTTGATCCGGATAGACATAGTCAATTATCAGGATACAACACGGAAAAGATGGCAGGCATCTCCTTCATGTAAAGTATCTGGTAAACTGAACCAGAACATCTTTCTCACATGAAAGATATACCAAATGTATGCTTATAGCTTTTACTTCAACAACATCTTTCTCACATGAAAGATATACAAAATATATGCTTATAGCTTTTACTTATATAAAAATATTAAATACATTACTATATATTATAGTTATTTACATTTATATAAGTATATAAAATATACAAATATATACAAAAATTACGCTTATGTAGGTTTTCATAAAACTCATACATTTTTGTGTATATTTTCAACTACAGATTGGAAGACTCAAGATGAGAAAAGAAAACCGATTAAAATCTGTGAAATAGCTCAGATGCTCTGTTAAGCATCAGATGTCCTGTTAAACATCAACAATTTGGTAAAAGGGACCACCCTGTAGAACACAGTTAGCTTTCCTAAAAAAACAGCTAAAAGGCAAGTCAGTTACAGGCCAAGCATACTGTAAACCAAATTTTGCAAAAAAAGACAACTAATCATTTAAATAAACATATAAGAGTGAGCAGTAATACATGAGATTGAGCAGAAAATAATGTAGATTTAACATTGTGTGTATTTGTGCACTGTGTGTATATATGCCACTGCACACACACACAAATTACAAACACATGCACCTACATTTAAACAACTCTGATAGAGCCTAAGATAATTTTAAGAAAAAATGTAGAATCTTAGTTATGCTATGATTCAAAATTAAATTAAATAGGATAAAGTACTTACTAGCATTCTGTTACAGAATATGAATCAGTGAAGAACCATGATTTACTAGCTGTTTTACAAAGATTCTAGGACAAAATATAACTCTAAAACCTAAAAGAGTGCTGCCTTAAGAAATTACGCCTAAAGGGACATCCTTGGTAACAAATAGAACAGCTCTAAACTCTGTCTAACTTTTCATGCAAAAGTTAGATGCCCACTGTGGGAAACCCTCATCCAGATGACAATTGTTTTAAGTCTCGAAGACACAAAGGATGTGTTGTCATGTGGTGATGGCATTCATCTACACATGGAGTATAAAATGATTTACAGAACTCATGACTCCTTTTAACAGAGGTGAAATTAGGTATGATGACTTCCTTTAAAATTGTTTGAAAGATCAACATGTTTTAGGTCCAAGAGGTAACTCTGTAATTGACCTAATGCTTATTCCTTGCTGAAGATTAAAAATAGACTATTGACAACAGATTTCAAACACAAATGATGGCAAATGGACTTGATCTTATATTTTAGAAAATATACCTGCAAAAGAAGAAATATAATCTAAATCAGTCTAAATTCAACAGTGAAACAACTGGGTTAGTGGTTTCACTAGTGGCCCGCAGATTTGAATACCAGGACTGCCATTTCTGCAATTAGCAGTACTTCTTAGCAGCCTGAGAACTACAGTGTGCATTTCATGTAACCTAATTGAGGAAATCTGTATCTCAGCTTCCCACCACACATTTTTAGGCTGGCATTAAATCTCAAGTATTTTAGGTGTTTACAAAGAGAAAATTCAAACCATAAAAATGCTTGTTTCTTTCTACTCTACTCTAGTGGCAACACAGTGTGCTGAACTCAGATAGAGAGGGCTACTCTGAAGAAGTCTAAATTTGATCAAGTGAATATTAGCCCACACGTCTGCAGGTAGATGCGAATCACTTAAGAAGAAGTTAGTAAAGCATGGTCTTAGACAAGGTTGGAGAGACATTAACACGACAAAAGATTTGGGATGTGTCTACGCAGCAGAATGGAATGTCACAAACAATTGAACCACGGAGTAAATAAATCTGGACTCAGTGATGCACTAGTGTGACTCTTATACTGCTGGAACCTAACGAGGCTCATTCAGAATTTGGTGTCTCTATCTGGCAAGGCTGGATGAACCACAGACACATCTTGTGACCAACACTGTTTTCTATTCACTGTTAATCAGTGACTAACAGCTAAGCTATCACTTTTCCTGTAGGCAAGCTCAGTGGGATCAGAGGAGGGAAATGTTCTCCTCACTGAGACTGATATTTGGAAGAGATATTAAGGCTGAGTTATGTAGACTTCCCCCTGAGTTTCTGGGTTGTGCATCCCAGAGTCATTGCTCTACCCAGAAAAGAGAGGGCACGAACACACTTTACTTTTATTAGTGGACAGCTCTTCAGAGCTGTCCAAAGGAATGAGTAAACACTTTCCTCCTCATTCTTCCCCTTTATAGGAGCACAGGAAACATAATTGTAATCGGTTTCTGGGCAGTTGATGGTTAAGAAACTAAAGAAATCTGAAGAAAGGAGCTATCTTGCCAACTAGATTAGCTGGCTTTATATGTGCGGAAGGTTTGCAGAATCTTTGCCAATGTATCACAAGGTACAGTACAATAAAGTGACTAGACCTGAATAGGTGCTCATAGACACATTCAGTTTTGGTTTAATAATTTGAACAACTTTAAACTAAGATACTAGCACTTTAGACTTCAGAACGGCTTTCAAAAAGAAACATTTTCCTTAAAAAATCACATTTTTTCCTTATAAAGTTCTTAAAATCGTTAATGATATGTCTAAGGCAATGGATGACAGATATATTAGAGATGCACTTTAGCTACTCAACTAATACTTCTGATTTGCAGAGACAGAAATTACTGCTCAAAAACACAAAGATTGTTGGATCTAATAACATTACATAAAGTATAATATAGTCAAAATTTCCCTAAACCTTGTTAAATCTGATAATAAAATATAATAAATAGTAGTAAGTTTTTTTTAAAAAAAATCTAATCTAAGGCCTATATTCATTTCTGGGGTTTATTAAAACTCATCAAATTTAACAATGCTTTGACGTATTTGCTGTTCATGCTGCAGTACAGTGTTTAATGTATATATGTATATAACACACATATATAAAAATATATAATATTTTATATATGTCATGTTTGTCATTACATGATAATGAGCTAGGGCACATTTTTCTTTGCAGTGGGTAGTTTTTAAATTAATTTCAACCAAGTCTGTGATTTTTGGTTCACCTTCCAGATTATAGACAGTGATAGGCTCATTACTGAATGAAACAGAAGCTAGAAATGACTCGAAATGACTTGCTGACCAGAAGTTTAGACATCATGCAGAAAATATTTCTGGGTGCAAAATGATGATCAGTAAAAAAATCTGAAAATTGGGTTAAAAACAATTGTTTGGTGGACTCTCCTTTGTCCTACACCACATAATATGAAATTGTTTTGGCTTCAAGGTAGTTTGCATTACTACAGTATCACTTATAAATGACAACCACACCAGACTTTTCCCCTGTTGGTTTAGTTTACATCTATTCGTGCTAAACAAAACACAACAGCAAGTAAAAACAGTAAAATTCTTTTATGTAAGGTACTTTTGAACTTTAAAATTCAGTACATAGCAACCAGTCATTCTTGAGGAGGGCTTGTGCACCAGACATAAGCTAAAATGTTTGCATTGCCCTGTGCCACGTGCTCTAGTTGTCTGGAGTGGGGGCATCAGACTAGATGATCTCTAGAGGTCCCTTCCAGCCTCAACCATTCTGTGATTCTGTGATTCAGTCTAGCCAAGAACACCGTTGATCCAATGGCAGAGATGGAGCAGTGAACAGGGATGTGGCATGGCCCAACAGGCATATGAGAAGGAAGATGGAATTAACTGAAATTTAACAAAAAGGGCATAAAGGGCCTTTATGGGAAAGTGGATGTTCATCAGGAAGTCTCAGGGAAGCAGCAGCACTTGATAATGGTGTTTGGCTTAAACATCTAAGTAATGAGCTATAGATCTCTTAGCACTCTTTAGAAGCACCTTTTTTGGCAGCTGTACTGAGGGCACTAACCCGCTTCATCCTCCCTCATGACATACATTTCTCTATTGCCTCAGGCATACCCTAGTTTCTCCTCAAGATCTCCTTTCAGGGATAGGACCAGGAATTATCCAGGAAACACACATAGTGATGGTATTCAGAACATATATAGAATATCTGGCAAGATTTTAATAGAACTTTTCATTCTTATCAAATATAGAGGAATGAAAATAAGGAGTTAGCTTGGTATTAGTTATTTTAAGCTTATGTATATTTTATATTATATATTTTAATATATATTTATAAATTTATACTTTTAAAATTATTTAGAATTTATCCTCTGATGTTGCATGCTTTGTTTTCAGAGACGCACTTTTTTTTTCTCTGCTGAATTTCCTGCATGACATATTTTGAGGAGAGGACAAGCAGCATGAGTTGGACAAATACAAATTTTGACAATTGGAAAGATAAGTGTAGAGGTCTGGGATTTAAGTGAGGGAGTATATAGTTATGGCAAAGTGATTTAATATTACAGATTACACATTTTTCATTACAAATCAAATATAAAATAATTTTTCAACATTTTATTCAGCTTAGCTTTTCTCTGATCAGCATTTCTGTCCTTTGTTTTTGAATATACTTTATGCCCAGTTGCCTACTTTCCGGAATGTATCTCCACTCCTAGCAGTACATCCTGCTTTTGTGATTATGGTCCAAGAGCGCTGATTCACTGCTGTTGTCTAGGACCAAATTACATTAAAAAGTATTAGTTCTGAAATAAAGACTATTATGAGAAGTCACCGTGTCTCACAATGTAGTTTAATTACAAAAAGACAACTACCAAAATGACCATCAAGATCTAAGTACATTTTGTCTGTGCACAAGTAAACAGTCCTGCTGAAATCTTTATTCTCTATATACCATCCCTGACATTTTTAAAAGAAAATATATTGTATTCATATCAGTTAGAAGGACTGTATGGCAAATAGCAATAATAATAAAAAAGCAAATAAACTGATTGATGTAACCTGGTGTCAAAAAAAGGATAAGTGGCATTTTGTTAATTTTCATGTGTGTTGATAAATCTCAGTATTTATTTATACATAAAACTGCTAACCTACCTGGGCTTTTGTTTTACTGCTTGCTATAATTCCATAACTGCACCCTTATTTTTACATGGAATAATTATAATATTTTAGCTAAGAAAAATCATTGGTGAACCATACAGGCAAAGAAAGCCCTCGTGAAACATCTTAGGACTGCATGAGCCTTTCAGCTTCCCAGGAGTTATTTTGTATGTGTAAGAGTTCTGCCCAGAGCTAAAAGGCAGAGGAAAGCATGATACTATGTCTAGGACATTTATAGAAAATAAAATGTTTCTAAGTTTTGTCATTCCTAACCTCTTAAAGAACCTTTATTTACTTGAAACTTACATTTCTCACATGTAGAATATGAACCTTTTACTTCCACGTGAGCAAATGCCTCAAATACGTAAGGACAAGGACTGCTTTTTGTGGGAAACAGCTCTCTGGGCTTCTGCCATTTAGCTTTAGACACTTTATTTAGGTGTCTGACTAAAAAAACACCTTTTGTGGACTCTCTGGCCAGTTTTGTGCTCTGAACGACCCTGTCAGGCCTGCTTTTTCTCTTCACTGGCACCAGAGGCAATGCAAGGCAATAGACAAGACACTCAGCTATGAATTTAGCTATCTAAAGTTAGGCCTTTCAAGTACTTTCCAGTTGTGACTGTATTACATAACATTAGAGACAATGTTACATAAATGATTTTTTCTTTACATTCCATTCCACAAGCCTGAGAAATTGAAGGCTAATAAATAATCTCATTAATAGAAGGAAAGATAAATTATTTGATTTGACACAAAAGCATTCTGTATACATAAAAGCATTCATTACATATTATAAGGAAGAAATAGTGGAATTACATTTGTTTTTATCTATGTTCTTAGGGGCACTATTTAAAAACTGAATCTGTAGGAGAGATATGAATGTGAAGATAATGTATTACAAATATGTAAGAATCTAATTTTCCCATAATTATATGTAGCATGCTAAGGAAACAAGACAATCTAGAGTCATTTTGAAAAAGATAATCTTGGTCACACTCTTTGTGCTCTGTTGAGTATTGCGGATCTCACCCTTTTACAACTGCAGTGCGTTGCAGCAGCTTCATTTAACCAGAAAGCCTCGAAGCAGCTCCCTTCTGCCAATCCTTGCAGCCGCATTGCTGCTTGCAGTTCCCTCCGTAAGAGGAAAGTACATTTCAGCATGCAGAAACTGCATGTAGGGAGCAGAGGGGACAAAGCTAAATTACATCCTTGAAAAGGCCTGTTAGAACTTAAATGATGTAGTTAGAGATGTTGATATACACTTAAATTTCTTCTCATTACATTTACTCTGCTGTTGAGTCTCATACAGCCCGTATAAAAGGGCCAGAGGGAAATGCAACCACTGAAATGGAATTCTGCAAATAAACTGGTATGTGCAAAACAGGAGGTCATGTTAAAAAAAACGGCCCCCTCACCAGTAAGTCATCTCTGAGATACTGCCTCTTCTCAGAGAATATGTTGTCTTTTAGTTACTAAATTCTCTACTCTGGCACAAAGGAGGGAGGAAAAAAAAAACAGAGTGGAAAGGTCCTCGATTGCATTAGATTTTGAATTTCCCTCCAGAGCTGCCTATTTATCTCCGCTGACAAGATCAGGAGCTTAGGGCAAGAAAGCAACCACACTGGGTGCATTGCTTGGCGTCTTTCAAAGGCGTTTGGGATTCTGCATCCAAAGCCAAGCGGAGACTGTAGCCGAGGAAGACTGTAAGAGGAGCCCTTCTAAGATAAAAATTCGCTCACACTACTCATTCGCATGCTAAAATTAAATCTGATATGCACTAAATGGAAAACTTTGGGTCAGATCCTGACTTTGTTTAACTTGCTGCAGCTCCATTATCGGCAATCTATTCTTTAGTTGCAAAACCCATTTAAAGTTGCTAAATGACAACAATTAGTTTCATCTGCAAAATCCAAAGAACTGAATAGAAAGAAAATGAAAAATCCTACAATTATCCATGCATATCCAAACAAGCATGCTCGATCTAATTCTCTTGTGAGCTATAATAGAATATTAGCATTTACATAGATTAAAAAAATGAGTGTAAAGTGGCTGAAAACATCAACATTCTTAAGTGGTAAAACTTTACATGCAGTTTACAAAAGCTTTCAGTAATTGTACCACAGTCTAAGACATGTGACAACAACAAAATTGTTGATGATGTCATTGCTACCTTTCCACTAATAACCGTATACATGGTTGATTACATAATATTTATTGAATTGTTGACTTTGGGCAAAATGAAGCTTCTTCACAGGCATTTTAGGCTGAGCAGTAATACTATCAACAGGGTGTTTTTATGCATCAATAGGATTTTGTATTGCATTGTTGTGATATGAAAGAATAAGCCAGAGTTTTCTAGGATGATTGGTAACTTAGAGAGCTTCTGGTTTTGAATAAGCCACATGTTTTCAAATGTATTTGCAAACACTATCTAAGTAACCTTGTTGTATACAGAATTCTCCAAGTGTACTCAAGGAAAGAGAGACATGAAAACACACTGCAGAGTCTCCTCTGCTTAATCTACCTCTCTTATAGGTGGGCATTCTTCCACTAAATTCAATGAAAACAAAATTTTACCAAATATGAAGAGTACTATTCAAATGTGAACTAGCCAAAATACTTTAAAACACAGTCTACACTTTTTCGTTCCATTGTGCAATGCCCAGTACCTTTTGAAAAACATACCCTCAGTGATACAGAAGGTCATGTCATCTATACGTGACTCATTCATGAGACAACCCTAAATTGCTGGCTTTCATCTAAGTGCAATATTGCTAATTCTGTAGCTGCGAAATAACAAAAAAGGCAGCAAAACCCACCCAAGAAAGTGACAACTACCAGGTCTTGTAGCCAACAGAGTTCTGCACTCCCATGGGTGCACTGCTGTCCCCAGGTGGGCTACCCAGATGGAGTCGTGTAGCACCTGCACCATGGGCACCATCAAAGCAGGTCACAAAGAAGTAATGTTGCAGAGCGATGATGAGAAGCAAACTTATACAGAACTGAATGAGAGACAGAAAATAGGAGGGAACAAAGTTTTTAAAACTTACCAAGCAGACACCACAACACCCTGTCTCTAGTTTGGTTGAAGATCATTGCTGGTCTGGCAAAGTGGGCAAGCAGTCAAGTGGCAAAGTGTGAAGATGACACAAAATCAAATTAATCAAGGCCAAATTAAACAGGACTTTCAGAGATACTCGGTGAAGCAAATCACCTCTGAACTGTTTGCTTAAATCTGCAATTAATCTAAATTCTTAGCATTTTCAGACTGCATTCTTGCACATGCAGAAAGGTGGAGAAGATGAATGTATTGGGAAACTTCATAAAATTATTGTCTTAGTGCACAAAAAAAGAACATCTGGATATAGGAGTGGTTTGGGCTTATTGCACAGGGATAACATTATTGCAGTTGTCTGTATTAGCTAAATGAAAGTATTTCCAGGTATAGATGCACAATGTCTATTTGTTCTGGTTATGACTGAATTCTTTGAGTGTTTCAGCAACAGAATTATTCTAAAAAATACAATATATTGTGCATTATATAATCTTAACATTTTCTTCTGGAAAAATGAGTAACAAATTAAAACAGTGTTTGTTTTGACTGTTCTTTCTTATATGTATACATTTTTTTTGCCCTCTGTTCGTCTCCTTGCTCTATTCATCTGCTTTCTCTGCTGTTACATTTAGGATATATTCAATATGCCTCATTTATTCATTGAAATCTGTCAATAACGCAACTCACTAGGCATACAAGGAAATACTTACATAAATCTTTGCCACAGAAGGCTTTATCTGAGCCTGGGCCTAACAAATAATTATATGTTATACAACATCTAGTTCTACAATTAAGAATGATATCAAGGAAGGAAGGACACGATCACTTGCGTTTTATATCAAAGGGTGAACAGTGTTATGAAAGCTAAAATATCCACAGGGAATGCCCATAGTATGGTAGGAGGTAAGTGGAAAGGCACCCGCAATGGAAGTGCAGCTTCCAACACCAGGTGACGTCCTTGTATCGATGTTGCGGTTACAGACACCTCCAAAGTACTTGAGGACAAAGCCAGCAGTGAAAGCAGAGCTTGTCACAAGGTGATGTCCCCACACATGTGTGACCCTCACAGATACCTTCCAGCACTGGGGGGCACGAGGTGATGTCCCCATATAGGTGTGACAGTCATGGATGGCTCCTGGCACAGAAAAAAGAAGTAATCAGTGAAAGTGCAGCCTGTGACGTGAGGTGATGTCCCACATGCAACAGGAATGATGTCCCCACACATGTGTGCTGATCATGGATGGTTTCCAGCACCGGGGAGAAAAAAAAAACTGGGTGAAAGCTCAGCCCGTGCCATGTGGTTATGACTCACTTGCAACACAGGGTGATGCTCCACACATGTGTGATGGTCACGGATGGCTTCCAAAAATGGGAAAAGAAGCCACTGGGGAAAGTGCAACTTGTGACACGAGGTGATACTCGAAGTGCAATGTGGAGTGATGTCCCTGTGTATGTGTGACAGTCACGGGGGGTTCCAGCACTGGGGGTAAGAAGCCGTGGGTGAAAGCAGAGCCTGCAATGCAAGGTGGTGTCCCACCTGTGACCCGAGCTGATGTCCCCCCACACGCGGTGCTCATGGATGGCTCCCAGCACTGGGAAATGAAGCCATGGGCGAAGGCGCAGCCTGCGGCGCACGGCGATGCCCCCGGCGGCGCACGGCGATGCCCCCGCACACGCGACGCCCGCGGGCGGCTCCAGGGGTCCCCGCGGAGCCCCGCGCGCCCCCGCGGCGCCGCCGCTCCCGCCGCCGCGCATGCTCGTGGGGG
>JAUBNY010001194.1:182656-209947 GCA_032275445.1 Crypturellus soui
TTCCTTTCCTTTCCTTTCCTTTCCTTTCCTTTCCTTTCCTTTCCTTTCCTTTCCTTTCCTTTCCTTTCCTTTCCTCACATAAAAAGCCAAGGCACATGTTTTACATGGAGTGATTCAGAAGCTGCGTGCTCCTTATTTTTCCTTTGAAAATCTCAGTTTGGCCAGCTGTGCAGGTGATCATTACCAATTGTCTATTATTATGGCAAGAGCATTAAAAAATATAGTCATTTTGAATCCCTGTCACCCTGTATATAAGCCAGTACAACTCAATTGGACTCCATGAGGTTGTTATGAGTACTGTTTACCTGCTCTGCCTTGGGGAAGACAAAAGATGAATATGTGCTTAAGAGCTGGTAATCTAATTTATTCAGCATAGCAAGAATCTAGAGCTCTTCTCAGCTTAGCTGTATAGGCTGAAACTAGAACTCTATGCTCTGATATTCTTCAAAAGATCTTGTAAGTTTTATTCTGTTCCTACAGCCTTAGACCATCCAACTGGACTTTATAGCACTCTAAATAAAAACTTTAAACTTGTATTTTAGTGGTAATGGGGCTTGACTTTGGCTGGAACGGTACTACATCCCTTGGCTAGCCGGTGGGGCTGAGTTACTTGGCTTTTGGCTTCTTTTTCCTCCAGCGGCACCTCATGCTCTAACCTGCCCTGACAGCTGAAGCAGCGAGGGGGAAGCGATGCTCATTCTGCATCTCTGTTGGGCAGCCCTGCTCAATAACAAGCAGTTACTCCCTGCAGTGCGCCAGGCCTGCGAGGTATTCCCTGAACCTCCCTTCCATTCAGTCCGAAGAGAAAGAAGCCTCAGGTAGTGGAAAGGCAGAACATGCCAAGTGGAAAGTAGCAAGCAGCCCTGTGGTCGGCAGCGAGCAGGTGAAACAGCAGTTCAGAAAGGAGATTATTATAGGAATATATTTACTAGTAGGAAGCTTACGTAAATTGTCACAATTATTCATTAAGATGTTTTCTTCTGATTTGGTGCTCACTGGCATTGCATTTGTGTTAGTCCATGTCCTGGTTGTACTTGGGGTGAAATAAGTGCTTACTTGGTTGGGGAATCAAGGGCGCTCCTTAGCGATAAAGCTCAGATCTCCCCTCGGCACCAACAGGCTTAGTGGTAGCTGGCTCTAACCACTGAGATACTCAAAGTGAATAAAGGCCTAAAGACAGCTTAAATGATAATCCATTTTTCCTAAGATATAGACGTCTTGCATCATTTATATCCAGATGATGAGTTTAACCTCCTGTTTCCCCAAGGTCTGTCTGCAGCTCTGAGTTTTTCAGTCAGCAGTCTCACACAGACCCTGCTGCCTCTGCTCTGTCCCACAGCTGCACAGAGCCTGTCTCTTCCACTCTGAATGGATTTCTCTGCCTAATTTAGGAAGAAATCTTCAAGGCTGTCCTCTATCTACTACCTCTGCCCCTGTAAGTCTGCCCCTCTTAAAGCACTTGACCCCACTGTGCATAGCTCACATGAATCCTCATGTGCCTCTGCACACCGTAGAATCTTGGAAATTTCTGAGTTATTCTCCCTTCAACACAATTCTGATAACATCTATTATTAGATCTGTGAAATTTACTATAGTCAAAAATTAATACAATTTCCTAAGTATCTAGGTCCATAAATCTTAACCCTTCTATATAAATGAGAGATCCCTTCTAAGAAGCAAAGTGGATAACAGAGAAGGGCATCCCTGATGTTCTTTGGGAAAAAATATTCAGAAATAATTTCATGTATACACTTTGTCTAGAAAATTGTTATCCTCTGGAAAAATCTAAGAATCCCTTCTGAAGAATAAGAAAGGGATGAGGATGCCCATACCTTGAATTTCTCAGGAATAGCTTACATAGCTCATATCCACTATCTGTTCCAGTCTGAATATTCTAGTATGGACATGTCTACAGTGATTAATTTATTAGAAAAAATTCGAAAACAATACATGAACTTGAAAGACAGCAGTTATCAAAGCAGTCAAGTTCAGGCTGACTCTGCATTGAAGAAAAGAAAGCTAAGCCTGAGACTGAAACTGTGGCTTCATAAGTAGATTTACTGGCACATAGCTATCCTACCCACAAAATCTGGGAGGTGATTACCTGGCTTAATCAGGCACAAAAAAAAGGCTGTCCCAGGAAAAAATTACCTCACTCTGGGGCTGGAACAAGGACAAATATTCCTGGGCCTGAGCAGGGCGTATTTACCTTTCTCAGGGTTTCCATGTTGTAACAACCTTTCCATGAAGTAGTTGGCAGTTAATGCCTTGGCTCAGTGATGCAATAAACCTGGATGCTTTTTCCAAAAGCTGAACATTGTCTGAGGTGCCACCATGTGACTTGTGGAACATGATGCAAGGATAAGTGAAGCTTCAAGGAGAGCCCATGCAGCTTTCAGGATGTAGGAAACATTAGGAAATACTGACAAAATCAAATAGGGATGGAATAATGAGTGTGCTTAACTCGCTAGGTTGCTTTTAAGACAGAAAAAATACAAACATTATATCTGTGTTTAAGTTTTCTGAGAAGAAAGAAAAGCAACCTGGAAATTACAGGATTATTCCAGGCACCATTTCAGAGAAGTTCATTTTTTTGTTCTGTAAATACTTTTGTTACTGCTTATGAAAGTAAACTGATTTTTGTAAGCACTGTTAAAGCTAAAGGTGAACATGATCAAAATAACCATTCACTAAGGCCAATATGGCTCTATAATTCTAAACTAATTCTAAACTTTCTTTTCAGAAAGAAGTAGCTTGTTTTGCAATAATAGAAGAGGTAGTATTTAGGTTTGGGACAATAGAAGCGCACACACATCAGTGCCAATGAAAGCAAAGCCTGCAGGTCTAATTTTAGGCATTTCAGCCTTGCTATCATCCCTTTCAACATGGTGATTTTCCATACAATACAAAGCAGTCCTTTTTTCAGGCTTTATATGCTGCCTTAGAGAGCAAAAGCAAGGACAAAGTTAGCATGTGTCATGGCTGAAAGCAAATCAAAGAAACTTGACTAAGGTTGAGGTTAACAGCAACTACAAGTCATTTCTATTTTTGGAAGACAATTCTTTAGGAAAAGCAGGAATCTAAAGAAATATATTATGTGACTTGAAATGAAGGGAGTTTCATGATACCTGTGCTGGGACCCTTGAGGGTGATTGGTTGGGCTTCAGTCCACTTAACTTAGATAATTACCTTGCACTAGGTTTAGAAGAACATATCCCTCTTAAAGTAAGCATCTAAATGACCTGTAATGTTTGGAGAGGTAGGAGTTAAAGTACCTTTTAAAAATAATTGAATTAATGTTGTTCACATTTTTTCCTTCAAGAGAAGCTTTCTGAGTATAAAACTGGATAAGCTCAGAGAAATCTGAGCACAAAAACCTGAATTGCCTAGGTGTGTTTTTGTTTTGTTTGTTTGTTTTTTGTTTGTTTGTGTTGTTTTGTTTTTGGTAAATCTGGGTATCCCCCAAAAAGGAACTGTATGGAACAGGTTGGTAATTGGCTGTACTGTCAGAAAGACAATTTCTCAGACAGAAACTGCATTGGGATTGCTGCAGTGTCATGCTGCTATTTTGCCCCCATGAATTTCACAGAGATTCACTGTCTTCTGCTGGACCTCACTAACTGGGAAGTACTTAGATTTAAATCACAGCGTTTGAAGCAAAAGGTGATGATGGCCTCTGCAGCTGTCCCGTAACTGGGAAGCCATCTCAGTCTGAATCTGATGTCAAGGGACAGAATACATTGGAGCTATCTAAAAATTGCATATGTAGTCTAAACTAATCATACAGGTTTTCTTACTAAGCAAAGGAGAATAGGAATTTCCAGAAAATAATTAGTTGTACTCATATATATATATATATTTTAGGATGGGATGAATTTGCTCTTGCTGAGTGGGTGCCTATCCCTATCCCCTGAAGACATCTTGATGGCTCTTTTAGATTAGAAATCTTTCTTTTAATGGCTAGCACACAGGTAGAAACAACCTGGATTAGATAGGTTCTGTGCCACATCCCATTCTGTGCATGGTTTGTAAATGCTGTGTTAAAGAAAATGTCTTTTCCTGGTCTCCTTTGCAATCATTTCAAATAGTTCAGCATTAGTAGTGTAGTTGCTCAGTTTTCTGTTGTCCCTTATCATATGAAAGTTTTAAAAATTATAGCAGATTTTTATTAACTGTCATCATTAATAATACAAGCCATTTTCATTCAGTTTCTTGAGGGAGCAGATTAAGTTACAGACTGACAGTTTCATATCTTTCTGGATTCTGGCCTGATTCTCAGAGGCATAAATCAGCTTCGTTCATTTTAAGTTAGGGAAAAAGAATGTTTATAAAAAATTTGAAGTACATATTAGAATAGGCTGAAAGTACAGCATCAGCAAACAATGAACAGAGTGTCAAATGGATTTCTTTGTTGGCAGGAACTAATTTGATGGAAACTTCAAACCAGTAATTGTTTAGTTGTTTGGGGGTTTCAGTTCCTCAGGACTTTTCCATACCTGTCAGATTAAGTTTTTTATTGATAAGGCAACAGATCTGTGTGACAAGCAGAGTAGAGGAACAAATTGAAATCACGCCTTTAAAAAGGTTCTTTGTAGGTGTTCTACTTTCTTTTTTTATTTTTCCAGATATGTGACTAGCTTTTAATAGAGAAAATACAAATGCAAGTGAAATTTCTGACTAATACCTTTTGTTTTACATTTTGTCCTTCTGCTGGGGTAAATTGGTAGCAGTGAGGGGCAGGTCCACTTCTACTTTTCTTCTGGGGGAAAAAACAAACATACAAAATAAACCCCACAAAAACATACAAATTAGTTCAAGCTTCCACCTAGAAATGTAGAGAAATGAGACAGGTGGATAGTGCTCCTCAGAAGTGACAGACAAATGAGTTTGCTAAACTGCTTTGCTAGAGGTTAAAATACTGTGAGGTGTGAGAGCACTGGGTCACATTGCACAGAGGTTTTTGAGTCTCCTTTATCCCATCTGGATGCAATCCTATGCAATGTACTCTACGTGACCCTACTTGTGTAAGGGGGTTGGAATAGGTGATCTCTAGAGGTCCCTTCCAACCTCAGCCATCCTGTGATTCTGTGATAAGCAACAACCTCTCCGCCAAAAGTTAATATGTAGATATTGACTAAATCTCCCTTTCTAATTGAGGATCTCACAATTGTCTCTTGCTTTCGGGACATCGACTCCTCCCACAGCTCTTCCTCCTCTCCTGGAGGAAGAG
Organism: Crypturellus soui; assembly: GCA_032275445.1. Taxonomy (NCBI): domain Eukaryota; kingdom Metazoa; phylum Chordata; class Aves; order Tinamiformes; family Tinamidae; genus Crypturellus; species Crypturellus soui. Next base: position 187,887 of record JAUBNY010001194.1, read on the forward strand.
GATGAGGTTTGCCCAGATCCAGTTAGGATGTTCTTGCTGGAGCAGGGGGGTTGGACTAGATGATCTCTAGAGGTCCCTTCCAACCTCAACCATTCTGGGAGTCTGTGATTCTGTAACTGGAGGAGCTGAGCTTCCATCTCAGCGGTTCTTTCAGGTGATAAATGTGGCTGGTTCTGCTGCTCCTGCTACCCACTGACTGCTCTTATCTGAGCTGTTTTTCCTTGAACTGGTCCTCCATGATTCCAGGCAGTCGGAAGGATGGGATACCTGTGAACATACACAAGCCCTCCATGCTTGGCCACATGGGAGGAAGAAGCTGGGAACAGCTCTGCCTTTCTTCCTTCAACTAGGATGTCTGCATCTTGGGGCTGTAAATCACGACATTTTTCACATGACTGCCTTGAGTTCTCTAGGCTTTATACAACATAATTATAACCTGAACAATTCACTCCGCTGTACAATAGCTTTTTTTCCTAACAGAAGTGCTCCCAAATATGGTATAACGTGCAATATTATTTGAGCGGGCTGAGGCCTGCCCCAGTCCCTCCCGCACAGTCGTGCCTCTCCTGGCAGTGCTGCTGGCAGCGTGTCCAGCTCTCTCTTGCTTTGGGAGGGGTTGCCATTCCCCTTTGCACCTAAGGATGCCAAGTTTGTTTAAATGACAAGAAGATGTTGCTCAGGTGTCTTTCTCTGCAGCTTAAGTAAGCCTGCAAGCCCCTGCTTCTCTTTTCTGCAGATACGTGGCAAGCTTTGGATGTCGATCCTTCGACTGCTCTTGCTGATGAGAAGCCAAAAAGGGAAAGAAGAAGTGCTGATAAAAAGCCAGGGCTCATGAGAACTGGCATTGAGTAGGGAATAGGAGCCAGATATAGTGAAGGAGGGAGGGAAGGGAAGGGATCAGGATGAGCTGGTATGGGTTTAAGAGGCCTGGCCTGGCAAGTGTGATGATAGAGAAGAGGAGGAAGCCAAAAGCGCAGGAAGAACATTGGGCAAGGAGACGCAAAGAGGGAGAACTAGGGGTTGAGATTTCACAATTTACCATGGTCTGACTTTCTGCCTGATGACAGAACCATGGAAATACTGAGTGGATCCACAGTCCACAACACATCTGGATAATAAAAAAGGCTAACTTAGCCTGTGATTGCTGTTCATGTATGTGTATATAAACGTACGTGTTCTTCAGCAACATTACAGCCCATACTTTCATTAGTGTAATCAGGCACACAACTTAACACAGTTTATTAATGAGTGCTCACAGCTTGGCCCTTGCAGCTTCCCAGGATGTTGTTAATACGACATATCAGTATTCATGTGCCAGGTTATTTTTATGGAGAATCTAATGCCAATCTGAATGTCTTCAGTTATAGTGAATGAGAAGATGGAACCTTCAGAATGATAAGAAGTGATACCACAGAAGACAAGGAACGAATACCTAGGCTGTTATTACGAAGTGCAGTGCTAAACCTGCTTTGTATGCTGGTGCCATATTCGTAGAAGATAACAGAGATTAAGTCACATTTTGAACAGGGAATGCAGAAGCTAAATCCTTCAGCTGAGATTTGCATAGCTCTTTAGGTACTTTGTGAGATTTCAAGAGCACTCAAGCTGCTGAAGAGTTGCTGGATGTGTTGAAGATCACCTTGACTTGCTTGAATATAAACTAGCCATGGTAATTCAGTCACAGTATCTACATCAGCAAGATGCCAAGGCCAGTAGAAGTTCATCTGTAGATCGAAACAGCTGGTCCTGAAGTTCAGTGTCCATACTATATACATGTTTATTTTGAAATAGCTCTAGTTGGGTCCCATACACTGACTACCACTTTGTACATCTGCCAGATCAGGTTCACTCAAAATGAATCCAGGTGTTGTATTTCAATACCTCGCATGGGGCAAACCGTGGCACAGGAAGTGGGGCTGCTTGGGAGGTTTTCTTTGGAAGTGTCTCCTGATCCAACCTAGAGTACTAACGCAGAGGCGAGCTATGTGCTGCCCAAAGCACCTACTGAAAGCCAGTTCCGGGAGGTCTACTCAAGCTGTGGTCACTGGACTGCACAGTAAATTCTCCTTAGTTCCCTTTGATTGGAGCGACTCAGCCACTTAGGTCCATTTAGACTTTTTCTAAATACTTAGAAGCTTACATGTCTCCATGAATCTGGCTCCTGAAGTCTGTATTTTCCAAGATACACACATTTTTCCACAGAACATATTATAGAGATTATTGTAAGTATGGAAAGAGATTTTGAAACCTTTTCCCTGAATCTATGTCTTGACATAGCACTTTTCCCTCCCCCTTTGCCAGGCTTAAGTAACATGGCTGTTGTGGTCAGGAAAGATGAGGGGATTTTTTCCACCATGGAAAAAGCAGGCAGGTTTCCTGAATATCATTTGTTTTGTGTTCCTTTTTGTTTTGGAGACTGAAAAATATCACCAGCAGAAGCCCATCATTTGGAGTCTTTTGTTCAGTTCCAGAGGGGATTCTGTAACAGGTTCTCTTTATACTGAGTCTTTTTGGAGTAATTTAAAAATAAGGAGGAGTACTACAAGTATAACCAGCTCCGACAATTGTTTGCCTTCTGGCATCCAACAGTTTTTTATATTGCATCTTCTGATTTGATTTACTAGCTGTTCCACGCTTCTGGCAAGTGCCATAATAGCTTTTTAAGATTACTCAGTTTTTATATTGCTGTTTTTTTTTTGTATTCCACTGTTTACCATATTTCTAAGCTATATCCTTCATTGCCTTTAACTCTGCTCCTGTCATACCAGAGTTGACAGCTTTACTAGTATAGCTTTTAGCATAATAATGGCCTGATCCAACTGTAGATCTCATAGATGAACTATTATTTTAAAACTTTAGATCAAGACCAGATGCCTATCTAAAAAATGTGCTCTCATTCAGTCGTGAAGATTGAGGATGAACCAGGAATTTGAGAGTAAAATTCTAATATTTCCCTCCTAAATATCACAGCAAGCTTTCCCATGTTGTTACAATACATGAATCTGTCAACCATTTTATCAAACTTTTAGCAACATGTTTTAAAGCCATCTTCTATCAATATGAGTATTTGCTGTTTTGCTTGTAGTACTTTAATACTTGTAATATGGTGAAACATTGTAGGTACAAAATGGTTATCACACATCTTTATAATTTGTGGAAAGTTGGAGGAAAACTGAAATCTATTTGTAAGTGACTTGTGGAGTTGACAAATGAAGTTTGCATATGATTGAAATTATCCATGATAGTCAAATTTAAATCCAACCATGAAATGCTGCAGCATGACATTAATACTTAACACTGGAAAGATAAAACAGCAGGTGAGTTCATTTGCAATCACAGAAAGGTAATGCAAAATATACTGATGGACTGTAACTGTTAGAAGTTGGAAGAGAAACTGGGAGTTACTGACACTATTCTGTGAACTCTGAAATATCACCTAAGTTCAAACAGCAGTTAAAAGGGATAGAAAGTACTAGAAGAGAAGTGGAAAAATATGTCACTGTATAAATGCATTGAATATCCTATATGTAATTATAGTCACTTATTTGACAAAGAGATAATAAAATTATAAAAGTTATAGAAAAGGTCAAGTTCATTGGGAGTATGGAGCACAGACTAGATAGTCCAGATGTTTCATGATGCTAAGGGGGCAGGTGAATAAGCAACAGTTCCTGTTTCTCACAGTGCAAGAAATAGGGTCACCAATGAAATTATTATTTAACATTTAATCCAATTTTGAAACTGATATCCACAGGATGTTATGGGAACCAAGATATAAATGTGGTCAAAGAGGGATCAGACAGATTCAGGAAAGCTAATTTAATCAGTGATTATTAAGCATGGTAGTCTGGAGAGTCAATGGAGAGAGAACAGCACCTCCAAAGTCTGACTCATCCCATCTTGAAGTGTCTTAGGTCAACTGGGTAAACCGCTGTCTGGAGATGGCTGTCTCTCCATTGGCCTCATTGACTAACTTAGTGTAGACACCAAAACTTGGGAAGGTTAGAGCTAGATGATATAGATTACTCTAGATGTTATGTCCATATACAAAAATTTTGCGGCATTTTGGCAAATAAAAAAGCTTTGAGTGAAATTAAATGGTAAAGATGGAATTGACTATAAGGAAAGGAAATTTTCCTTTCTTTTTGCTATCCAAGGTATTTTTATCCTTTCTTAGCAGCAGTAAAATTTATGTACTTTAATTACAGAAGCATAACCAATGTGAAATAGACTATCAGATCATCCTCAAAATAATTCCCAACCTCTGGAATCACTGGAGAGAGCAACAGTCTTTTTTTTATCATAAACCTTTTCACGTCCACGTTCTGCAGTACTGTGAGGTAATCATGTGGTGAGCCATGCCAAGCCTTCATTTGGAGAAGCAGGGTAATGTCCGATGTTATCTAGCTTTCCAAATTCTGCAGACTTTTAAACAGTAGATGTCAATGTAGTTACGGCTGCTTCATGTCACAGTTGGGAATATAAATATTTCACCCGTTGCTGTCAGCTGTCACCTAGGAGAAGCAGTTACTGTGGAAGGTGAAGCCATGTGAGTGCTGTCCAGTCCTCACATCCTTGCCTGTTATCTCCAACATTCCTGCTTGATTTGGAAAGATGGAAAGCATGGTGTGCTTCAGTGAGACCTTAAGGTTGTCTCAGTAATTACAAACTTTTTGTTCAAATTGAAACCATCTTTTCTATGCCTCTATTTTTATTCTGGGATCTTTGCAGTTCAGGTCCAGGGCCCTCAGCTATTCAGAAGGACAATTTAGCAAGAGTCATCCCTAAATCTGATGAAACATCATGCAACTTGAGAATGAGCATTGTTTCTCCTGCTTTTGAGGATGAGTAGCCTATACTGTGATCTTTCAGTTGCTCAATCTTCTAAAGTAGTTTTCAGAGAGGGTCTTTATTGGTCACAAGGTTTGATGGGCAGTGCATCAGAACATAATTCCATTTTCCTAGACCATTTAAAGAAACTGCACAATATCATTTTAGATTTTGAATTTTGAGAACATCTAAAAGGTTTCTGAGTCAGCTTGTATGTATGAAATAACATCCATCAAATGCATTCCCAGTGGATAATAGACACAGGGAAACCAGACAGTATTTTGGGCTAATTCCATAATCCCATAATTTAAATATTTATATATCTTTCATTTGTTTTCCATGATATTTATATTTTCCGTATATTTCCATCATGTTTTTTTTTTCTGTTTTTATGGATACATTGCTACCACCTGTGCTCAGAGCTGTTCTTATATAGCAGCTTCCCGTATGTTTCACTGGTGGAATCATAAATGCATTCATGTCCAAATCAAAAATGTTGCTAACATTTTCTGCCCACCTTTTTCAGTCAGCCCAAAATGATAATGACTAAACCACCTGTCCTAGAAATACAGCCTTCAGAAAGCCATCTGAAAAGCAAGCATCCTTTAAAGTAAAAAAAACAGACATTTCCTTGCTTCTTGTTCTTTGCAGCTTAAAGTACAGAAGTTCTCTTTGATGCGGTACAGTCTTGTGATGCTTTGTAAAGTTCCATTTCTTCTTCTTTCCTCCATATAGATTTTATTACTCTTGGTCATGATAAATAGTAGTAAAGTTTAGTTCCTTTGTCTTTTGTATCTCTTCTTTCTGTCTGTCTATGGTTCTTTCATCCCCCAAGAATGTGTATCGTGTGCACAGACACTGCACACGTACACAGATTCAGTTGGGTGAATATATCAATGTTTCATTAACACAGCCACGGTAACCAGTTGTAATAAAGATATTTCCAAACAGACTTTTCACTGAAAGCAGTTGGAATAAATTGTTGCAATTACTTTTAATGTATGAAATTATAAAACTGTGCAGTCCTTTAGCATGACAGCCTCTCCCTGTGTTTGTCCTCCCTACTCTGGCTTATCTATTAACCAAAAATCCATATATTGTGATTCATACTTGGGATTTATGAAGATATATATATGCCTTGCTGTCTTTCAGAACAACTGTTGTACTATAAAAGCCATGAAGCCAAAGTAAAGCAAATGGCTAGGAGTTTGTGTTTATAATGAATTTAATGCAATGAAGGACATACAAAAGGTTTAAAGACTTGCTATTAAGATCATGAAATAATAATGAAGTTTGTGTTTTAGGGACACAAACTCTCTGCACAGAGAGACAGCCTCCTCTTTGTTTTGCTGCTCATTTTTCGGTTTCTATCAATATTAATCTCAGAATGCATTCTATATTTTCTTCAGTATGTAACCTTGCTAAGAGGATTTTTAAAATAATTCTATGATGTCATAAGTAAAAATACGTATATTTTTTCAGGAGGAAGCATTCATGAAAATGACCTTTATTATCTGTCAGCTTGATTTCAAATAGCAATATTAATGTGTACTAATTTATAAGGAAATACTAGGGAATTATGATGATTATATGCATTATTACTTTTTGATGCTTTGCTTTGTTACTTTACTGCTCGATTGATCCATGTAGGATAGGCTCTCTGTTCGGAAGGACCTTTTTTCTTTTTTTTTTTTTTTTAATTTGTGTAGAAGCTATTTTTACATTTTGAATCAATTGTGTACAGCATGACATAAATTGGATTGACAAGTCTGGAAAATGAAACTCATAAAGGAAGAAGCGCAAACAATAAATAGTTCTAAATTAAGTCCCGGAGGGCCCAGTTCAGTTCCATGCCTTCACATCTTCGACCTTTTTACTCTAGTTTATGTGAAGGATACTAGTTAAAGTAAAAAAAAATACTTGGAAATCTCAGCTATGACTTGGTCCTCTTATGCTGAGCATTGAATTATGCTGTTAAATATCAATCAGGACAGTGAATATGGACAAACACAACAGTTATCTGAACTTTACAGCTCACCTTCCGGCACAGCTGAAATGACTTCGAACTCTGTGTGCACTCTTTGCCTGTTGCAGTTTTAACATGAAGAACAGGAAGGTTGGCAGCTTTTTGTTAACACAGCATGGAAATCTCAGCTTGTCAAAAACAACTTTATTCCCACCTAAACTTAAGGTGCGTAATAAACCTGCTGCTGTGTGTGTGCAGAATGAGGGAAAGCAGGCATTTTAGAAGGACTCCAAAGGGAGGGCCTGTAGCTACAAAATTAGAAGAATACCTTTAGATGAGCAGGGATTTACTGTGATGATTTTTCTCTGTTGATGAAAGAGAGCACTTTGGCATTTACAGGTTCAGTTCATCTAAATACGGGAGGTGAGATCTCATTCAAAGAAAGACTTGGTTCAGTTGCTAAAGCATGGCTGTCTGGTGCCATCTAAAAAGCCTAAAGATATATGAGATACCCACTTGGAGCTTGCAGATATTGACACAGGACTTTTAGAGTAGCTGGTGTCCTCTAGGGCCAACAAGGACACCCTATATTCAGGTAGCTGAATTGAACTCAGACATGGTTTTGATCATACTGACGGTCTGCAAGGCATGAGTTCATCCTCTCTTTGCTGCAGGATGATTATGAAACCACCTACTTAGACTGAGACTAGAGAAACTGAAATCTTATTTTAAATGAACCATCAAAGAGCTGTCATTTAAATTATTGCATTTCTTACAAACCGCAAGAATCAAAAAAGGGTGGAAACCCTTTGTATTTCATACTGGAGCTCAAAGTTCTTCCTGAAGTTCATTTTCATTTTTTTTTCTATATTACTTCTATATTTGATTTACTGTCAAACATTCTTAACATTTTAAGTATGTTTTTCCTGTTCAAGCTGTTTGTGATTCATTTGCTCACTTTTTTTTTATATGAGTAACATTTTTGACTGCCCCTTAATGTCCAACTTAAAAGTGTAAAGCCATTGATTTCAATCTGCAGAATTATGATTCATCCTCTCAGTAATGTATTTCCTCTGTATTTAATCATGCTGCATCTGAAGCAGTCACAAGGGAAGGTTCCGACAATTGGTTTATAATGAATTTGGGGTGAGCACTGCAGTGAAGGATCATTAGCCACATCAATGCAAACACTTTGTTTTGGCTTTGAAAGGTTTTTAGTAAAATAAAAAGCTGTAATATACTTTCATAATAACCACTTTTATTAATATCCCTCATAATACGCAGTCATGTGGTTTTAGTAATGTAGTTTCGCACATAGGTCAAAATCATCAGTTGAAATCAGATCAGTTTTAGTGGTTTGTAGATGGGGGTAAAAAGGGAGCTAACTCCAAAATATTCAATTTTTTTTAATGCAGAAATTTAGAAGAAAAAAAAGGTTTAAATTATTCTTATATGTATCTGCCTGTATTTATTCTATTTATTGCCACACTATTTATAGACCATGTGCTGATACTTTTACTCAGATTTGTACTCCATCCTTTATTGGTCACAGTTGTCATGAGGAACAAGAAGTAAAGAGGAATTATCACTGTTTTGTGAGTTGGGAACAGATAGGAAAGAATCTATGTGCTGATCTCATTGCAGTTATGCCCAGCGAAGAGTGGAGAAGAGCTATTCATGGTTCATCATGCCTTCTTCTCCCTGTGTATCCAAATATTGCCATGAGACAGTGTCTTGCACCATTGGGCATAGCAACTAAAAGAGATGCTGTAAATGAAAAGAGTTGGACATTATCAGTAGATTGAAGAAAATCAACCATTTACATAGCAGCAAGAGCCCAAAGTTATTTTTTAATGGAATAATAATATATTTAAACCATAATCAAAACTGTCCTCACTTTTCTAGTCCAGGACTTCATTTGCCAAAGAGCTATACTGAGTATAAGACAATAAATGAAGGAAAAAAAAAAAAAAAAAGGAAATCACAAGGACATAAGGAGACAGCCTTGAGCAGAATGATTCCCCATTTTACCTGCTTAAAACTGCTGTGTTTTGGAGGGGCTGGAGGAGGGTGGAAAAGTGTTAATTTTCCACTGGTTTGATGGAAATAACTAGCAGTACCTGTCTATATTTGGTTTAAGAGTGTGCTGGGCTTTTAATGGCATTAGTCACAGCTGAATAAAGTTTATAATGCAGAGGAATATCAATCATCAGCCTCAGCAAATGTTTGTGCTTCCCAGTGAGATCAAAAGCAGCATTTTAATTGTAGGTAATCCTGTGCTGACAAGAAGGGTGGGATCTTTCTCATTTTACTTTATGCATTTGGAAATTCAGTTTCAAATCTAAGCAAGTTACAAGGCCGCCTCTAGAATCAGCAGAAAGAAAGAGACTCTTTCTCTCTGTAGAGGGTGATTCATCCCATCTTAAAATAGGAATACATATATTCACCCTCCTTTTTCAGACGTCTATCTCTACAGGGGGTGAATCACTCTGAGATTTCTGGCTGCCTAATGGCTACAGATGGACCAAGGAAAACCATCTTTTTAAAAACAGCTAACATTAGGTGAGATTAATCCACCTTTGCAGAAAAGTAGGACAGTATTGTTTAAAAGCAGTTAATAAGCAATGGGATATGAAAGATGTATGAGGCTTCTGTCAAAAGTAGAGCTTCATGACTGAAGAGTGAGAAATGTGGTCTTAAAAACACATATGATTGATTCAAACACCAGTTAAAACAAAGGTGGATGATGTCCAGTGAAAAACCTGTCAGTAAACATGATTCAAACACTTACAGACAATGTACAGAATGCGGCTATTTTACACTTACCAAGGGCACAGTAACCATTCTGCCAAAACAGCCAAACTGCCAAATTTTAGGAGATCTGCTGAAATTTGAGTGTAGATAATTACCACAGAATAAATGGCCATTAATTTAAAAACAAGCAAACAAAAGCTAATAAAAAATGGTTTATGTATGTAAATGTGGTAAAGTCAATGACTAGAGTGTGATAGCACTTATGATCAGTGTGTGTCCTGAAGAAAAACAGTGTTTTAACAACCACGGTCATTACAAATATGAAAAAAAAAAAATCTGTTTCTCAGGTGGCGGAAATTTTTGTGTATTTTGGCATGGCAAAAAGCAAACAGATGCTTACAGTGCCACATAAACATTGTCGTGTGATTCGAAAAAGGCTTGGAACCCACTCAGAGAGACAATAATATTCATACGTGTCTTATCAATAGTCCCCAAAAAGAGAAGTTTGCAGCAAACATCCCAGTTGCATACTGAAAGGTGGCTACATCTCTGAAATACCTAAAAATCATATAGGCCACACTTCTATAATGTGAGGCTTGGGAAGCGTTCTGTGATGACCCTTAACTTGTTCCAGTGACTAATCTCAAATAGTGCTCTCCATCCATGGATCAGGGCATCTCATTGGAACATTAGCCTCTTGGAAGCCTATTAGATTCTAGAATAAAACCCTCAGATAAATCAGTCAAAAGCCATTATATTTGGTAGAAGGCATACAGAAAACCTGTCACTGCAATCAAGGCTTTAAGGGTGGAGTATTCTGGATAACCAGACTAACACTTACTCAAATTCCCTGGAATGTTGTTCGACAAATGAGTTACTACAAAAAGACCCGGTAGATGTTCTGCATGCATTTTAATGCATATCATTTTTGAAGAAAAATTAGAGAGAATAGGCCACTAAGAAAATACTCATCCTACTGACGATAAATGGATCTTCTGCCTCAATTCATACCTTCATTACCAGTTACTTACTGATCACCACCACTGATAGAGGCTGGCCTAATAGCAAAATGAAACTATATAGACAACAGATATAATCAAATATTTGCTGACATTCGGCATTATCTTCAAAAATTAATCACTAAATTGTCTAGAAGATCTAGAATTGGCCATCAAACTGTTTAAATAGTGGAAGAAAAGCAATGGATGTTGACAAACAGAAGAAAAAAGATAATTTTTTTTTTTTAATAAAGAGTTCCTATTTAACTCTGTTGTTTCTTTTTGTTACATATCATAACTCAAGTAGTATCTTTTTTCTTTCAGGAACACTGACTATTCAGAGACTTTTTTTTTCCCTGTAGGCATGTGGATATCACATTGTACTCCAAAATTAAAGACTGGAAGAAAGAGTAAGCAAAAGAGCAATTTGTCCCTGTGTCTTCAGGACTAAATCTAAGCAATAGAACCTGGAATCTTTTCTGAGCACATAGCTCATGTTAAGTAATCCAGATTAAGTCTCTGCTTTATGTTACTTACCTCCAATCCCACCTGCAAAGGAAGAGAGAAAGCCATGACCTGCCTTAAGCAGCTTCCCAGTCTGAGTGGGGAGAGAGACTAGAAATGTGTCTGCAGGTCAGTTTATGCGGTTGCCTCTTTTAGAGTCCAGCTTTAAATAAAGCTCTGCTGCCTCCCATGGAGGTACCTCAAAAATTGAGCTCCTGGATAGTCTGGCTACTATTTATTACCCTTGATTTTCATGTCAAAATGTAGGTAACACCCTTTTCGTTTTACTCCATACTCAAAAGAGAACACATTCATTGTTTTCATACTCTTAATGACAGAAAACTTTTATATTCTAGTCACCCGTGTGGCAGGAGAGGGGGGGAACTACATACCAGTCACTTATATTAGACCATCCACCTGTATACATACCACCATTTCCTTTTTAACTTTATTGCTTAAATCTAATTGAATATCCATCTCATTTCAACTAACATTTAAAGATATATCTTCTTTTGCTTAAACTTCTTCATTTATTATTCAATTCAGTTGTATAATTGTATTCTATAATGTCATTATTTTCTATTTTTGCCCATTTCTTTTAGGCAGAAGGATTAAAGGCCTGAATCTGATCTTTGGGAAAAACAGAAATGTGAAATCATTGTGTTTTTTTCCTATTTTACTGCAGTGTAAATCAGAACCTGGTTGTCTCACAGTTAATGGGAAGTATAAGCTGACAGCAGTAAATCAAGGCTGTCCCTAATTTCAGTGTGGTGCTATACATGCACAACAGAACCCTTCTTCACTCATGAACTTTCCATCAGTTTGTGTGGTGCAAAGTACAGTATAAGTTTGATTAAAATCTCAGAAGATCCTAAACATTGTGTGAAGGGGAAACCAGCAGCGTGTGCAGCTTCTCAATGGGAAGAGCACAGTGTGTTCCTGAATGCTGCAATTCATTGACAGGCAAAGTATTAATATCATGGGAGTATAAGAAGTCTACCTGTACCTGATAATCGGATTTAGAATTACTACTGAAGTGGTGTCGGCAGTTCTCGAGTCACGGAATCGCTGAGACTGGCAGGGGCATCTGAGGGTCATCTAGTCCAAGCACCTGCTCAAAGCAGGGTCACCAGGAGCAGGAACTCCACTGTACTCCACATCACTTAGGTCCATTAGGCTTCACTGATTATGGTGCTCTGTGTCCTTGGTCCCTCTGCCTGTATCTGGTGTGGTGCTACTGCACCCGGAGTAGAAATGGGAAATACTGAGAAGAGAATTGCGTTCAGCTTTCATTGCACACGTTGCTGCTGCTCTTTCCCCTTGCTGGCAAAGTGCAGGTGTGGAGATGCTGTGTGTTTGGGTCCAGGGGCTTGGGGAGAGGAGCAGGAATTGAGCTGAGGGAGTCGTCTACCCTTTGGAGATTTGGAGGGCCGTGATAAATGCTGTGTCTGTCATGAAGTCACTGAAGAGGATCAAATTGGCTGGCTTACAGGGGGCCAGTGAGGGGAGAAAAACAACTGCTGCCACCAGTGTGTCCTGATAAGCTGACTGACCCCTTTTCTAAAGATTTAATAGTACTTTAATATTTCTTTGGCATCAGTATACTGAAAGATTCAAAGGGTATCTACATAAGTACCATATCATTTTCTAACAGATCTTCCTCTCCTGCTCTTGCTGGGAAAAAAAAAATCCCCTCCAGTGTGGCTCTTCTATGCAAGAGATATGCAAGGCTCATGGCCATCCCTGTTTTGTATAAGCTAGCTTAAAAATCACATTGTCAGCTGTTGTGTTTAGGTGCTTCCCAGTTAGTATGGGAAGCACTGCAGTTGGACAAAGTCATTCCAATCACAGCCGTTGTTCTTTGTGGTTTGGATGGGAAAATTCCTCCTTTCCTCTACCCATATTGTTTCTTGGATACTTAGTGCTATGAGACTTTGGATATGAGATTTTTGGCCTTTTTTTTGTTTGAAAGGTTCCAGATTTCTTTTTCTGTGGAACAATAAATATATTTGAAGAAATGAAGCATCTGTGTGGCTTGAAAGTCTGCTCCTATCTATCCTTCTTGCTGACATTAATAGAGGAAAGGCAGTGTCAGGAGCAGCCTAAGGAAAGAGGAACAATGCTGGGAGTTGTCAGGAGTTATAGTTATTATCTGCACACAGCTGGAAATCTGTTAAACAGCCTGATCAAAAATAACAAGAAAATTGTTCTGTTATTGTAGAATATGCACATAGTTCTGTGCTTTCCCCAGCATTTAGTTGTCTGGGGGCTTTTTTCCTCCCATATATGCACATATAGTGGAGTCTATACAGTATTTAATCCACTTAGTGCTTATAGACTTAGATTGTGTCAAAGATTGAAAAGACACCCACTACACTTACCTGCACAATGCCAGGATTTCACATGTAGTTTGCAGGAGTCAGCACATTCCTGTGGGAGTCTGTGGGCTGGGAGCAGGCAGAGGGGTGGGGATGAAGCACAGCTTTCCCTCCAACCTAATGACTGCCTGCCAGCACAGCTGAGCTGGCAAACTGAGTGTTGTAATTTGCTTCTGGCATGGTCCACATGGCTCGTTCCCATTTCCCAGAGCCAGGGAAAGGCAAGAAAAACATGTGCCTTACAAGAGGACTCTTTAATGCCTCTTGAGGCTGCTACTGTGGAGATGTTGCTTGACTACCGCATTTAGCTCATGCAGGATTGCTGCACTGGGAACACAAGAACTTGAACATGAACAGGGTCAAAGCAGCCAAAGTGATATAAGTTGAGGTGGTCCCGTTCATTAATGTCTCCTAGGTGCCAGGACCTAGGGGCCTAAGACTAATCTCCCTACGTTACTTCTGGAATCAGCAGAGGAAAGGTGACTGGAATCGCTACAGCATTCTTTTCAAATGGTCCTCAGGATGAACCCTTTTCTCTCCATTACATCTGAAGGGAATTTAATGAATTTAGGTAGCTGTCATGGGTAGCAGAAGCGAGATGGTGTAAGTGTCCCATTTTCCCCAAATTGCTGGTGTTGCGAGGAACCTCTGAAGATCCAATCCACCCCTGTGTTTAAGTGAGGTAGAGCAGGACTATGGCCAGCTAGGTTTTGATTATTTCTAAGGATGGAGATTCCACAGCCTCCCTGAGCAACCTGTCCCAGTGCTTGATGACCTTCACAGTAAAGGTTTGTTGTTGTTGCTGTTGTTGTTTTTATTTATTTATTTTTAATGACTCTTCTCTCACCTCTTGTCCTTTCAGTAGATACCACTGAGAGCTTGGTTCCGTTGTCTTTGCTCCCCCAGTAAAGGGGGGCAGTATTTACATCCTTTGCCAATATTCCCCTGAGCCTTCTCTTTTCCAGGCAGAGCAACCCTAGCTCCCTCAGCTTCTCCTTGTAAGAAAGATGCTCCAATCTCTTCATCACCTTTGTGTTCTTTTGTTGGACTCAATCCAGCATGTTCATGGCTCTCCTGTACTGGGGAACCCAGTAGTCCGTGTGTGGCCTCACCAGGACTGAGCTCTGCCTAACACTACAGGGAAAGAAAATGGTCGAGTGTAACTAAATACAGGCAAAGCAAACAGGAAGGCACAGGCCCGGGTTTGCAGGGACATGTGTGGAAATTTGAGTTCTTCTTCAGCACCAGCAGAAGTATGAGATCTTGGGAAACACTCAGGTTATTTCTCATTAGCCAGAAATATATTTGTTGGTACCTGGCCCCTTTCCTGAGAAGGTTAAAGGGGAATAGAGAGGAGGGGAGGAAGGAAACAGGTGAGGACAGAGCTGTGCTAACAGCTGCCTGGGGGCTGTCCCGAAATCCTTAATCAGCAAAGAAGCTTCTGTAAGTTGTTAAGCTTTATTTATTTATTTTGGTCTTTAATAAAGTGATGATTATTAAAACTCTACTCACACTGATGGTGTAATACTGCTGAGCCAAGGGGGAAAAAGGCAGAACTGTTAAACTGATATAGGAACTACCACAAGATATATAGGTAAAAAAATCCTCCCTGTAACCAAGGGATTTGGATGATGATGATGATGGTGTGGAGGTAGAGAGTCTTGTAACAGGTCTGAAGCACTTGTGGGAAAATGCAGCAATGATATCAAACTGAAGACTTAAGCAGGGGAAAAACTGGAAGATCAGGTCTGGTTTTAAAACTGTAGTGACTGTCTGCTCCTTCCTGCAGATGATTTAGCTCCTTTACCTCCAAAGCCCCCAGAAAATCAATATAAACCCAGTTTGCTAAGCCTTACTGCTGAGTCATCTTCGAGCAACTCCAGCCTTTTCCTGCTGCAGCTCTCTCACTCCTCTGGCCAGTGAGGAGGGGACGGAAAGCAGGCGAATATATCCTGAAACATTCCTTGTATTCCCCCTGCCCACTGTCTTCCAGCACAACCCCGAGCACTTCAGATTTTGGATGAGTTATTTAATAAAGGGGCTGGCTTTTGGGGCCAGCATAGCCCAAGGCAGTGATTTTGGTGCTTCTGTGCAGCAGCTGAGATGCTGTTGCACAAAGTGATCCCAAGAGCTTGTGCCTTTGGGAGCCAATGGCCTTTTTGTGTTTTAAGCTCATGTGTTTTAAGCTCAGCCTTTATTGTCCCACAAGCAGTAAAACCAATAGTGATTTTAGCTTTTTCTGAGCTTTGTAATCTGGACTCTGGGGCTCTTGCTAATATTAATATCTGTTCTGATAGCGGGCTCACATTGGGAACAGACTGGATACTTTTACTCATGCAAAGTGCCACCGACTTAGCTGCTTTTGTTTACTGTGAATCTCTACCCTACACTGGTTGGGAATCAAAATGTGTTTTTTTTTTTTTCCATGATTTTTGCCATTCTGCTGATGAATAATGGTACTTGGATTGTCACACTGCATGGTTGGAAGCATGGGAGTTGGAAACAAATTTGTAGTTTGAAAAAATTAAATTTACTAAACAAAGAAATGCTTGCGGAGTGACCTTTCCTCTACTTGAAAACTTAGTGATTGTGCAGCTGTTCTCTCCTGCTTTTGCTTCATGCATATTCATGGATTTTCACAAGGAGGAGAAAAATGTTTGGGAAACCATGATTATAACTTAATTAAAAATAGTTTCAATTTGAGAAAATTAACTGTGCTGGCAGTGGTGTACCCATTGCTAATGGGTGATTGTACTTTTCAATAATAATAAGAGATTCAATGAAACCCTAGAAGATGTTAGAATGTGATTAACTGGATAATCTATGTATTTGAGCTTTTATTCTCAAATAAGCTGTGTCTCCTGGAGCCAGAAGTGTGAGTTTATATTCGATAATTATATGAGGCTCTTAAGCCTTCTTGCAGATTTTAATTCAATTCTGTGAGAAAAGACAAGGAGAGGCAGAAATGAAGGTCTGTAATGGCAGGAAGGGGCCATGGCTGGGCTGGTCACCTTGTCCAGCCTCAGCTAGAGCAAGGCAGACTATATATTATCTTATATTGGAGAAGCAAGTGTAACCCACTAGTCCCAAATTACATCTTCCCCAAAGGCTGATTTGGGTCTCTGCAACCAAACTCGGGATTTTCAAGATGTTAGCTGACATTTTGCACCACTCATATAGAGGAAATTGTTTGTTGGGATGTGTCGGAGATGACAGGCTGAAAGGTGTTTGGAACTGACCAGACAACCTACAGGGTATCAAGCAGCTTGCTAAAACTAGGGACAATTACAGAGGAGAAAAGTGTCTTATTTCTGTGGATGTGATGACAGAAAAGATTATAGATAGAGATTTTTGTTCATCTCTTTAGCCATGTAAACTTGTGTAACTTGTGTAAACTTGTGCACACCTACTCCATTTTCTACAGTGTTTTATGTTACAATTACATTACTAATAATAGAAAACCTGACAGTCAAAAATGCCTGATATTTGCCCATTAAAGATCACTTTTTTTTTTTCATGGATAAGTGTCATTGAGATAAATAATAATGGGGAAATGAATCCAAATGAACAGTCAAATAAAAGTAGACTTCAATGAATTAAGAGAGATGGAGGATGCCCTAAAAACCTCCCTAAGGTAATTACTGCAATTACTAACAATCTTTTTTGGTCCTGTGGGCCCCAAGCAAAGCACATTATGGCTGTAAAGGGTAGTACAACTTAAAGGGAAAAAAAAAGAAAAAAAAATGAGAAAAAGAAGGAAATAAATGGGTCCCTTAAAGATTAAAATGACCATTCAGTCATTGCATTGCAAGGTCATCCAAGTTGGAACTAGAGAAAGATCTGTATTTGTGCACATGGGTCTCTGGAGCATTTAATTTCAGACTTTGCCAAATTAAGTCAATAGCATACATAATTAATATTCATTCTGAAAGCTGATCTTGAGGAGAAAAGGAATTCAAAGATAAGGTATGGGCAATTGTTCTAAATTCTTATAAACTGCAAATCCATCATTCAGTCAAAACAGATGATTTTAACATTTGCTTACTTGGCAGTATTTGAGCTAAGTTTATTCAGATATGTGGATGGGAGTTTAGCAAAGCAAAGTGGTAGTTTGCTAGTGGCAAATAATGATTTGTTGTATGAGTTCCTCTAGGGCATTCTTTGAATTCAGAGAGGCTACAGGGCAAAGCATTATTTGCAGAGTGGCACGGTGGAATCTCACAAGTCTTGTAAGGGAAGGAAATTCAGAGTGTGTGTAAGGGCGATTTACTTGCAAGGTCTGGAAGCACCCTGAGAAATGATGGCTCATCGTCAGTGCACAGGGCTGTCCTGTGGTAGCCTTGCCCCCTAGGGCTTTGGGATATTCCTGGCTGATAATGTCCTAGACCAGCAGTTTGTATCATTTTGTACCAGTTGAGTCCTTTAACAAGATAGACCTTCTTCTTAGTGCACAGAGTGCTTGGGGGGCCGAGCTAGGTGCTGGGACGGCCAAGAGGGGGGACGGCTGGGACGGTCATCATGGTTGGGCTGAGGATGAGTGGGAATGCTGTGGAGCTCAAAATGGGAGACCAGAGACGTATCATCTCAGGTAAAACACCAGCATGAAAAGTATTGAATGTGATTTATATAGACATATCTGTATTTTGTGCTTCTATATATTCTATATTTATAAATATTAACCATTTATAAATAGGTATAAAATATATATACAACAAATGCAGTGGATATCTTCAGTGATAACAGTGATGGGGTATAGATCATCGAATGTGAATTAACTCTACAATAAGTATACTTAAATACCAATATATAGAAAATAAAAATTACATCTCTTGTTCAAGCCTGATAGCAGCATTTTTTCAGGCTAAAGACAACTCTAGCTTTGCTTTCTTGTAATGGTATTGCAGATTATGGACCTGTCTTGTCCAGAGCCTTCTATCCATGAAGAGTAACAGTGATATGAATGTCATGTCTGGAGACACACTCAAAACAAAGTGAAATTCTGCAGATATTCCTGAATCTGTGGAAAGTTTTGTGAAAAGAAATGAAGCCTTATTTTTTAATCTTAGAGTAGTGTAAATCTAGAAATTACCTTACAGAAACTGCTAAGAAAAGAGAAGCTGCCTCTCTAAATGATGATCTTCTGAAATAAGAGAAATGTGGTAGTGCTTCATGAAGGAAGGACCATAAGCCCCACCAAACCCAAAGCAAAATAAATCTTTCATTTAGAGGAGAATGTTATTAAGACAAAAAATCTCAATTTTTATCACTGATTTGAAGACAAGTAAACAGGCTGTCTCCAGGGCTTAAGATTTCTAAAATGAGAGTGTTTCATTGTTCCCCATTTCAGCCTCAAATATTCAAATCTAGCTTAGTTTCCTAGTCATGAGGGAGCCCATGAAGTTGGGTTTGACCAAAAGTGTCAGTGTGTATAAAACAAGTGATGCATTCCAGCTTTTCCGCTAATCAAGTTTAAAATATCACAGCAACTTGAGTAATTGTATTAATTCATTTTTTCTTTAGGACAAAATGGGGAAACAAAATAGCAAACTGGCCCCTGAAGTGATGGAGGATCTGGTGAAGAGCACGGAGTTCAACGAACATGAGCTAAAACAGTGGTACAAGGGATTTCTAAAGGACTGTCCAAGCGGGAGACTGAACCTGGAGGAATTTCAGCAGCTCTATGTAAAGGTAAGGTATTTATTCTTATTCTTTGTCCAATACAAATATAAATCTTTGTCCGATATAAAGCCAAAGTTTAGTTAAGAGCTGTCATTCCTTCAGATTAATCAGTATGTTCAAGAGGGGAAGCACTGGTGAATACAAGGATATAAATGAAAGTTCCCCACTAGGAAGACCAGCAATTCATACAGGGATCAGAACCAAATGTTTAGGAAGAAAGTTGTAAATTATTCACAGGAAATTTACTTTCTTCTCTCTGTAATGTATGAGGATCTTTCACCTTGAAAAAGATGTTCCAGTCCTGTTTAATAGGCTATGTTGTATCCTGTGTAATACCACGGGATTATAAACTGTGTGATTTTTTTGGACCTACTCATAAAAAAGTCTGTTCTTTTGATTTCAATGAAGCTTTTAGGTTGGTGAGTTTTCACCGCAATATGTTCTGCAGAC
This sequence comes from Crypturellus soui, assembly GCA_032275445.1. Lineage (NCBI taxonomy): Eukaryota > Metazoa > Chordata > Aves > Tinamiformes > Tinamidae > Crypturellus > Crypturellus soui. The sequence continues at coordinate 207,446 of JAUBNY010001194.1, forward strand.
AAATTTTGCATTGTATATGAGGGAGTTCCTCTATCAATCTTAAAGATTGCCTTTCTTTTTCTCAGCTGTCTCATTGCCCTTGTTATATGCCAAAGGAAAACCATGCTGCTTGGTTTATGTTATTTTTATTTTTCGTTATCAGATGCAGTAATTTTTTTTCCTTGCATTTAGTATGTATTTATTCTGTAAAAAGGAAGAGCATGGGGGAAGCATGAGAAGTATATTCATGTTACAAAGATAATTATATTTTAATTCAGAATGGAGTTTCTGCCTAAAGGTCAGAGACTTCAAAGTAATTTTAATTAGGAAAAATATTGGATGTCACTGATGAATAGCAGGATCAGAACAGTTCATAAGTACAATGTGAGGCTGAATAAAAATAAAAAGCCTTTAAAATGTGAGTAGCTAATATTAAGCAAACTAACAATTTCTGTAGACAAGTGGAACTATCTCTCTCTTCCCTTACATGAATAATACAGTCCTTCCCTGGATTTCTTCAGTCTTGAACCAGATCTCTCTATAAATTATTACCCAGTCTCATTTTTCTTCTAATGGATTGTCTAACAAAAACTACTAACTGCAGCTTACATAAATAAATTCCATCTTCATGTTTTAATATTTATGACTCAAGATGTTGCCTCACAAGCCCATTGTTAAATAAGACCGACTTAACTGTTTTAAAACAACAATAATAACAGTTGTTTAGGAGGAAAGATTTTTTTTCTGCCTTAAAGTACTGTGCTTTTTATTGACCGATAATTTATAGATTCCATTTGAAATAATACTTGGTGCACATCCACCAATATTAGACATCTAATCATTTCTCTTGCATGTTTCTGAGGAAAGTAAATGGGCTTTTAAAAATATGCATTTATAGCATTTATATCAAAGTACACCAAGTGTTTAATTGTTTAGGAATCTTTTTTTTTTTGTACATTACAGTAAATGAATTAAAATATTTTAGGTGTTTTTGTCTGTTGTTAGGAGAGAGACCTTCTGAAAATAGCTCACAGCTGTAAGGACTGTCTCCCTCAAAAGGATGTTTGAAGTATTCACAGATAATTCGCAAGATATTTTACCCATAGAGAAAATAGCAGAGATTCAATATTATGTTTACAAAATGGTGGTGCAAAAATGTAAAACAAAGAGTATAGTAATATTTTAATTTTGAAATATGGAGACAGCTCTATAGTCTTACTGAAGTGTAATATCTGCCTTTTATCTTCTTTTTTTTAATGCACATTTCTAAACTCTTGGCTTGGCTAGTTAAGTTTTTAAAGATCTGCTCTTTATAATGTTGCTGTCGTATAGTTAGTCTAGTCTATTGTATTTGTGTATATGGGGTGAAATGCTAATTTTTCAGAAGTGAAATACCATTAACGTGAGTGAGTCGAGTCCAGAGCTTTACTTTCTATGATACAGAATGAAATACTTGTAAAATAATGGCACCTCTCCTACATAGGACGTTCTGCTTTCACCATCTGCACACAAAATCAAAGGAGTGAAATGGGATCTTTGCAAGAAAAGCCACCAGGAGGAATCCCAAATCCTTACTGTTAGATTTAAAGCATAATTTCTCTGTGTGATCTTATAGTGTTAGATATGATATTTTATCTGATGTCTGATGTTGGATTTTACCCAGCATGACTCCCAGAAATAAATAATTTTTAAAAAGAATGTATATATGGAACTTATTTTCAGTTATGAGTCACTTTTTTTTAAGATGATATTATGTCTTTGCTCATGAGAGTTGTGTGGTGCCCTTTCATATGGAATGATGAAAGGGGGTAGGTGGTCTGACTAAGTTATTAAGGAATGATTTTCTTTTATTCATACCTAGTAGAAAATATCCTCAGTTTTAAGAGTGAAAGCATGCCTATTTTCTGTTTTTAATAAAAATGGGCTACCATTCCTGTGGGCTTTCAGGTCTGCGGAATTTCCTTCATTCAAATTTTGCAGAGCCTTGAAAGCCCAATGGCTAGAATACTGATTGAATGAATTATGGTTTCATTGTTGTCAGTTATTTTTATTTTAGTAAATTGAGAGAGGGAGCAACAGTTTAATAGGCAAGACTCAAATGCCTGTCTGTATTAATTCACCTATACTAACATTTTAGGCTAGATGAGGAGTGTTATTTTGAGGTGAATTTCCCAATTACCTCCACTGCTCTTCCATCATCATTGTGGTGTGATCCTGGTACACATAAACTGCATTTTTTTTTTTTTTTTTTTAGAAAATTTCACTAAAAGACATGCTCTGGGGTCACATCCTGTGAAGTACTGTATAAAATGCCTGCTAGTAGACATTTGGTCTAGGGGATCAAACTAGAGCAGTTCTGAAGTAAAATATCCAGAACATGGAATCACAGAATAACAGAATCATTAAGGTTGGAAGGCACCTCTACAGGTCATCTAGTGCAACCCCACTGCACACGCAGGGCCACCTAGAGCACGTGGCACAGGGCTGCATCCAAGTGGGTCTTGAAGATCTCCAGAGAAGGAG
>JAUBNY010001194.1:226068-265437 GCA_032275445.1 Crypturellus soui
TAACTAAAAATTATGGTGTTTGAGCTTAATGTATTTAACAAAAGGGATCAGATTCAGGTAGTGCTGAAGAGTTTAAATGTATCTTCTAACTTTAGCCTAGAGAAATCAGTGTCTCCTAGATTTCTTTACAGTTACAAAGTTGGACTTATCCACTGAGTAACTTAGAGCAAGGAGACTGTCACTCTCTGTTTGCTGCAAAGGACCTTATGGAAACAAGTCTCCCCTGGATAACATCAATCTTTGTAACTGTTTCCTTTAATAACTGTGCTGGACTTTTTATTGTGAATTTTCTGGATTCCTGTGATTCATAGTACTTTTTATTTTGTTGAATATAATAGGTTAATGCCTTTTTAAAAGGCAATCTATTCTTAGCCTTAACTGTCTCTTTTTCTTGGATATATCTAAAATTCTAATGAGAAGCAATGGTTGTCTCATTTTAAAATCTCAGTGCTATTCACTGAAAAGGAATTGGTATCTCAAAGAGATTAACTACTTTTCTCCTATGTTTGTGAAGTGGAAGACTTACTTACTGCTTCTTGAGTAGCAGCGGTTCAAGGTGCCATCACGAACTCCTTGGAATAAAGAGCTTGTGACTTTGGCACCAGTGGAGAAAAGCTATAGGAAGAAAATAAATCTCCAAAGAATTTGATTACCTCTCATGCCAGCACTTCCATTAAAGCTTTCACCTGGACTCATGTTTTTTAACTCAACTGAGACAATTTGAGCTAATGTATCCAGGGGGGACTTAAAGTGCCAGATAAGATTAAGACTAAATATCATTATGGGTCACAAATACCAGGCTCTGAAGTAAAACAAAAACAAAATAACCAAGGAAAAAAACCACTACAACCTTCAAGATAGTCATTTATCATTCTTTTCAGTTGCCCTATTAAAGAGGGATATGGAAGAACACTGTCCTTTTTCCCCACGTCCCCTAGGCAAGAGAATGACCCTTTAATTTTACTAATATTAGATGAGAGAAGAGCTGCAGGCGTGTTGCCTTCCCCTTCTGCGGTGGTTGCGCTTCAGCTTATGATGACTCCCTGCATGAGAACCACCGTGCTTTCCTTGCTCAATCTTTCCTTGCTGTTAAAGGCAGGGCAGTTTCCTTGGAGATGGTAGGAAGTAGAATAAGTCTAGGAGACAAAAAAAAAAAAGGCAGTTAGTTCTTATCTGTGCTTTCTTCAAAACATATCCTCCAAATACCTATGAAAATTCCTAATCTGTTTTGAAGGAGTACGAAACAACATGATGAAATTGGCAATGTTGTTCCCTTTGCTTATGGGTAAAAGAGAAACGTAGTTAGGTGGAAAATTCTGGTAATGGATAGATAGAAAAAAATTAAAAAGAAAAGAAAAAAAGCCACAGATTCCAAAAGCAGTGGTCATTTCTCAACTGTCAAAACTGGCTTTAATTCTTCTGGAGAACCACCCATTACTAAATTAAGAATAAATAAATCATTGGTCTTGTGAGGCAGTATCTTAACATGTCTTTCTCTGTCTTGTTTTAATCATTAAAACAAATGTTCCTTTTGTATATAAAAGCACTTTTTCAGTAAGCTTACTGATATCAATGAGCTATCCCTCTGCCCTGTTGCACAACCAAGAACATGTGTTTGTTATTTTGTCTTCTGTTACTAGTAGAGGGCGATGCGTGTAATCAATAAATTATGCGTGAGCAGTGACTGCTCTGTGTTGCAGGCCATGCCTTTTACAAGTCAGGGCACAGTTTATTAGTGTATTTGCTTGCTTTGGGTTTTTCTTTATGCAAATTTGAAAGGTACTGTGAGGAAAAATATCATATTTTTCTTGCCTTGGCCAAGAAAGAAAGACCTGGGATGGATGATTCAACACTAAGAAAACTGTCTTAAAAATCCCTGTTTTATATTCTGGTGTCACAAGTCAAACCCAGGTGCTAATGATTTGAATTAAGTACATGAAGCACTTCCCAAGCAGGAATTGCCAATTGGTTGCAAGTAGACAAATCCGGAAAATGCAGCACAAAGAGTATGCAGAGGGGAAGAAGCTTTACTATACTTGTATAGTATAGTATACTATACAGTATAGTAAACATGTTAAAGAAAGAAAAAAATGTGTAGTTGACCTGTCCAGACACTCAGAAGCACTCCTTCAGCACTGCAGTGATGGAAAGATTGTGTAAAGAAGACTTCAGCAATAAGAGTAATACCTCTCTTTAATCACTAAGTTTCCTCCTCATTTTAGAAGCATTTTAAAAGGTACATTTACCTGTGGTTCATGTGTGATTTTTGGAATGAACGAGTAGTGCCTCAGACAGTATTGTACAATAAATTAATTTCATCCAATCATGAATCAACAGATGAAATCTAGTGTCCTCCCTCCCAAGTAGTCCCCGTGGATGGTATCTTGAGCAACATCACCCAGTTCTTCAATTTGTGATCTGCATGGCTTGTGTTAGGAAAAAACACAATAGTACATCAAGCTTTTAGTAGAGAAAACACTTGTGCTGTCAAACACCAAGTCTGCTAGTACAGGTGTAAATTCAAGTAGTTGAAAGATTCAGCAGAGGAGACTGGGCTGTGTTTGTTCATCCCTTGTCCATCATTTTAATGTCCTAAATGTACTTCGCTCTTTGTTAAATTGCCAAAATGATCTTTTCTCAGGTTAGTTCATTAAAAAAATCTTCTTTATTTCTCATCTGGGATGATCGGCTTTAAATGAAGTTTGGGGGTAGGGCTTTCCATTTGACTGATGTTGCTAGCCCGTGGTGATTGTATTGAAATTAAAAGTCTCTAGAATGAAGCTGTAAATGACATGAATGATTTGTTATCACTCAATGGAAATTAGTTTGTTATGGAAGGGAACTCGATAAGTCTGTCCATTACAAACATAAGGGAACAGTTTCTTTCTTAGAAAATAAACAAAGCAAAAAGCGTGCGTGTGGATTTTGCAGTTAGTAGACTTGTTGATTCTAGCAAAAAGCCATCAACACTGAAGAGCGCTGGACTGTGCAGCCTTCCCCTGCTCAAACATTGTCTGCTCTGGGGCAGTATTGTTTGCAGGCTGAGCTGTATAATCCAAGCACAGTTCGGAATTGAGCTACTAATTGTACTATCCTTCAAAATGAAGGGCTTATGTAAAATGCAAGAAATTAAACTATCAGAGACTTTAGATTACATACGGTTCAAGAAAGAGTTTCCGTTAATTTTGAAAAATTCTTTGGGATGCAATCGTATTTCATCCAACCTGTTAGCAAATTAATTATGATAAGCAGATTCTTTTAATTACATTGCTTGAAGGAAAAGCAGCAGAACATAAAAATGCCATGAGAGATGGTATAGATGGAGAGATGATTCATCTGTCTGTCTCCACCACTGATTATGGAGCTCACTACAGCAAAGGAAGCTGTAGCGTGATGCACAGTATGATTTGGTTTTTTTTTAAAGAAATCCAGAAGAACTCCTAGATTCCCTCTTTTTGTTTCTGTAAACGTCCTGCTGAGCTCAGTTATATCACACTGGGCATGCAAATTTTCCAAAGAACTAATACTTTCTGGTATGATTTATTGTTTGTTTTTTGGTGACACAACAATCTGTAGCAAGACTTGGCTGTTTCTTGCTGCAAAAATCAAGAATGTGGTTTGACTTATACAGCAGCAGTCGTCTGTACGGTGGGCCAAAATTTCCTTCTAGTCCTGAGAGAGACCAGCAAAATGTGCCTGGCACCATGTGTGGTATACACCACCACCATCTAGTGGTTTCATTTAGCTTGATGGATAGCTACTGTACTGCAATTAAGAAGAACTAGCCTGGAAATTGGGGAAACTCTAATCTGTGGTTGTTCTGTTTGTTTATTTAAGGAAGATATTCAAAGAACAACATGTCTAATTGTTGATAAGTCTGTCCCTGTTTACTGGCTGGAGTGGCCATTTGAATGATCAGTACAGCACTTGTACAATTCAAAAATGAAAAGGGAAAGAAAACCATTTTTTATAAAAATTCCTGAACAAAAAATACTTGGAAATAAGCTTTTTCTATCACACTTCCAAAATAACATGAAGCAGTTTTAAAAGGAGAACATTTTTTTAAAAAATCTCTTTTTTGGCATATTTCTTCTGCTTTTCATTTTATGATGACTGAGCGGATAAAGTAACACTGATAGATTTGAGGAAGAAAGATTTAAAGTCATCATCTTCATATTCAGGTGCTCTTCTGAGCACCCTATTTTAAGATAGGTGAGTCTTCTGTTGGAGATGGCTGTCTTCGGTTTCTGTCCAGAAGCTCTGATAAGGATCTTAGATGAGATACCTGGTTTTGGGACAGGTATCTCCCAGACAAGTGAAATGAGTCTTGTGCCAACTAATAAAGGCACAGTTATCAGAGAAGAAATATCACTGTTTGCTTTTCAGAGTCCAAGTGAATATGTAAAAATAAGCAAGCCTTTACTTATTTTTTTAATTAACAGTTATTTCTTTAAACACCAAAGAAGTCATTTGCTCTCTGATCTGCAGATGACGTGACCTGTCTTTCAGGTTATAAATTATGTCTTGTTTCACTTACTGATGTGAATGCTGGATGTTTTCCATGGGCTTCAGGGATTCCTGCCTTTCTCTTATTCTAAATAAAAGGTCTGGAAAAGTAGCAGAAAGGAATTCTGTTTCTCCTCCATCCTGTCTGGTAGACTGTTTATTCAGCTTGTGTGAATAAGAACTTCATTCTCACCTCTCCTCTTCCCACACCTTGGTCTTGGTGGGTACTGCTGTTTTCCTTGGAGCTGCCAAGATCCAAGGTGCCTTGTGTGCGGGGATAAGGGAGATGTGGACGCTTTGTCTCTTCCCCCTTTCCATGGGATCTGCTGTGACCCACTCCAGGGCTGTAGTGGGTTTCTTAGTGTATATATAGTAGATTCTTCTGTGGATCAAGGTGTGAAAAGCAGAGAGCTCCAAGTGGGGAAAGCAGCATGCTAAGGTCTTCTCCTGTGTTGTTTTCTTGCTATCTCATGTAAGATTAGCCAGAGCACTCCTTCTTCTCTCTTTGACTCTTTTTCGCCCTCTTGATCTACACTGCCTTCCTCACACTGCCACGCACTTTCATCTGTCTGTCTCCTCATCTGCTGGCCCTGGCCGTTTTTACTGCTCTTGTTGAAAATATCAGAGAGAAACCCCAAGCCAATGTAAACAGGTTTACATGGCCATGGTGGAAGCACCAGCTGCGGATCTGTCCCATCGTTCAAGACGGCAGGATTTCCACAGCTTTGAACTGCCTTTTTTTTTTTTCCCCTCCTTCTTTTCTGTTCTTTATCCACAGTTCCTTCACAAAGATTTATTACTCTTGAGATAGTTCAAGTTGACACTAATAGAAAATGATTTTTTTTCTGCAAGAGAGTGGAGACCCTTTCTCAGTGCCCAGTCAGTCTTTGACCTTCCTGGTTAAGCACTGTAGCAGCATTACTGGTTCTGCTGATATGTTTTATTTTGCAGATACCATTAGCAATTAAGCACCACGGCCAGGACTACCACCTCCCTCTATGATGTCTGATACCAGACAGCTGTCAACTATTAATGATGAGAGTTTGCTATGACCGGAGCTGGATTAAAACTAGTGACCTACATGTGAAAGACTTTGTATCTCATATTCAGCTATTCACCCCCAGATTTCTTTGAAATGTAATATTGTTTTCTGTTTATTAGTGGTGTTGGCTGATTTCTGCCTGCTTTTGAATATTTAGTGTAGTGTCTGAGGATCAATATTCTATTGACCTCTCTTGCATTGCACAATTTTTACCCATCCTCATTTTATTTTTTTTGTTGTGATTGACCTTAAGAGACCTGGAAACTTGATGATAACCCAGGAGTAAGAAGCTCAAAGCCTTTTACATCTAGATCATCAGAGCATATGTTTAGCAGCTGATGTAAATTCTTTCAGTCCCATCCCTTGTGATCACACAATAAAATTTGCTTTCATTTTTTGGTTACTTTCATTGACTTCAATAGGTACTTGTCTGATTAAGTGCAAGGCTTGTCAGTAAACTGCTTGATGGCTGCAGTCATTCCTGAGAGGTGTGTACCAAATAAAGATCAGGTGTTAGAAAATTAAGATGTTCAAAGCCACCATCATAATTGAGATGCTGCCTTGCCATGTGCTTCCATTTTCAGGGGAGATTGTTGATGTGAAGGTCCTGAAGAAAGCCTGCAGCTGCTGTATGATTTCAGGGAAAACTGCATATGAAAGAATAAAGGTTCTAGGCAAGGATCCAAAGCAGGGACCTTGCCAGAGTTCAGTCTGCTTTTTAATCTGCTAGCATACAAATTTTCCAGAGGTTCGGCAATTCACACGGTCCCACCCCAACTCTTGGAGAATGCAAATGAGACACAACACACACATGTGCAAGGGAGAAATTGCTGTGCAGCCATAGGCTTTGCCAGTTATAAAATGCTGCAAAAGAACAGAGAAATGCTTTAAATTCTGTCATGCTTTGGCAAGGAGATTGATTTTATTAGCAGTGAGATTCTCTCCCCAAATGGCAATACATAATTCAGTTTGTGGTTCAGTTAGTTCTATTAAAACTTTGTCTTTTTTTTCTGCTGTCAAAATACACTCAGAACAAAACTTGCAAGTGGAAGGCAGGAAAGATTAAATTGTTCTTCTCTTTTCAAGTTAACCTGCAAGGAAACATTAGTGAAAGGGTGTTCTGCAGGTCTGTGCCATAGCCTCTCTCTATGTGCTCCCCAGGCAAGAGGACCACAGACCGACAGTGTCATTGTATATGCTGAGGAACACAGTCTTGTTCATTATGTCCTCAAGGTTTCCAGTATCCATCTCCATGAAAATGGCCAGTATATTCAGTGCTACTGAGCCCTGCCAGTTTGCTGGAGGTCATTGGGATCCTGTCTAACCCAGAAACATCAGTGTATGTTAACAGACAGGGGCCGTGTGTCACAGGGGCTTGGGCAATACCCAAGCTTGGAGGTTCCTAATAGGCACTTCATGATCCATAGTTTACTTCAGCTCTGGACAATCATATTAAGTAAAGCTGAATGCCTGACTTTAAAAGTACAAAGTAAGGGAAGGAATGATGTAGTATTAAAATGTGAACAACTAAGGAAATGGTTGGGACCTTTTTGGAAACATAACACAGACGTACACAAAAAAAAAACAACCAACCAACCAAACAAAACCTTAGGTCATTGTTTGACCTGGCATTTATTTCTAATGCTTAAAAACAAAAAATAGCCTTTCCATGGAGAATCTTGAAGGGGATCTGATTCATAATCCAAAGATTTTGCAAATCAGGATCTCACCTGCTTAATTCCTGGGCTTTCCTGAGAAGCCAGCCATGGCCGTGTCCTCCCATCAGAGCGTTGCTGTTGAGTCTCCGTGGCTGTGGAAGAGTACAGCCAAGCCAGTTCTTCCCAGGATCCGAAATTCAAAAACCGCTGGCTCTGGTAGTCTGGGTTTCTGAGGGAGTGCTACGTGCCTGTATAGCACGCTTGAGCACATGGTTAGGTTGCCACTTCTTCATGTCTATGTGCTGTGTAATTAATGAAGCAATGAGCTTTGCACCTTTTGGTGTCCACATAGAGTATTTTGTATGTGTGTGGTAGCCAATTATCTGGGAATTTGAGTTTTTCTACTTACAGCAATTATTCTAGGCTGCTTCCCACCCCAAAAATGGGCCCCAAAAGTATTTTAAGGTGATAGGTGGGTTGCAAAATTGGTAGGGTCGTATGTGAGTCATTCAAGTTAATTTGTCTTTATTGCCTTGCTTTGCTGGTACTCCAGTGTCCACCAGTATGAGCAGACTGTGGGCCTGGACTGATGCTAGTAAAGCACTTTGGGGTCACTCATATCTCTGCAGCTGTGAGAGTAGCTCCTATTAAAAGTGAAAGCCAGTGATTAACCATACATTTTACGAATTGGTATAGCTAGCTAAACCTACAGATTGTTGCCTTCCCCGAGGCAGCAGATGCTTTAATATCTATGAAGGGAAAAGCACAGAATAGTTTGCTGTGACTAGAACATTGCCATCTTGTAAAAACCCAGTCAGCTCCAGTATAGAGATAGGAATAGCCAAGGGTGCATTTCAGTTCAAAAGTCAACATGATCTGCCACTCTGTGTAAATATAACATAGGTCAGTTGTTGCTTCAGAGTGACATCTCTGAGGGAGTGTGTTCACAGGACAACAGCATCAAATCTTTTCTTATTTATGTATTCAGTATAGGGAGAAATAAAAAAAAAAAACTAAAAAAAAAAAAAATTAAAAAAGCTTATTTCCCTTGGCGCTACAGTCATTCTGTATTCCAGTCACTTCATCAGCCTGCTAAGCTGTACTGTCACAGTGTCAATGTGACAGCCTAACTCATATTTCAGCTTCATGACAAGTCTCAAACACATGATATCGTGACCTCAGACTTGCATCACATTCAAGCTTTCGGTGCCACACCATCATTTTCACTGTCATTTTATATCAGTGAGTAGAATAGTATGTTATACATTACAAGTATTTGTGAATTTTACTGGGAATTCAGTGGGGCTGAAATTAATAATTCTCAAAAGGCTATAAGGCTATAAGGTCATCAGTTAAAGAGAACAAAGAAATAACCCTTCATATTTCACATGAGAATTAAAATCATATGAACTATTCGTGTGTCTGGTATATAGTCATGCAAGCCTTCACATCCAAAGAAATAATGAGACTGAGGCATTGAATTGGGAGGCAGTCTAAGTTAAGCTGATTCACTAGGCTTTCCATGAAGTCCCAGACCCCTCTACCTGCTATTATATACCTGTCTTGGGATAGATACATCATGCCATCAAGATGCAGCACTTGTTTCCGCTGATAAAGGAGAAGAAAACAGTGAGCTCAGACTTGGTGTTTATCAGGTTATCAGGTATCTGTTAAACAACATGTGACAAACCATTTAAATGCATTACCTTGCCAAAAATGTTTTTTAACTTCTCCCCTGCACCCTGCCCCAGCAAACAGTGCTATCAGAGCTATAGAGTTCATATATTCACACAATTACAGAATGGTTGAGGTTGGAAGGGGCCTCTAGAGATCATCCAGTCCAACCCCCTGCTCCAGCAGGGACACCCAGAGCACGTGGCACAGGGTGGCATCCAGGCGGGTTTGGAAGATCTCCAGAGAAGGAGACTCCACAACCTCTCTGGGCAGCCTGTTCCAGGGCTCTGCCACCTTCACTAGAAAGAAGTTTTTCCTCATATGGAGATTGAATTTCCTATATTTCAACTTATGTCCATTACCCCTCATCCTGTCACCAGGCACCGCAGAGAAGAGCCTGGCCCCATCCTCCTTATAATCACCTCTCAGGTACTCGAACATTTAATCAAATCTCCTCTCAGTCATCTCTTCTCCAGACTAAACAGGCTCAGCTCGCTTAGTCTTTCATCATACGATGGATGCTTCAGTCCCTTAATCATCTTTGTGGCTCTCCGCTGGACCCTCTCTAGAAGCTCCTCGTCCCTTTTGTCCTGCGGAGCCCAGAACTGCACCCAATACTCCAGGTGCGGCCTCACCAGAGCTGAGTTGAGGGGCAGGATCCTCTCCCTCGACCTGCTGGCAGCACTCCTCCTGATGCAGCCAGGATCCCATTGGCCTTCTTGGCCACCAGGGCACACTGCTGCCTCATGGTTAATCTGGTGTCAACCAGGACACCCTGCTGCCTGCGGTTATTCCTCCCCAAATGAAGGACCCTGCACTTGTCCTTGCTGAAACTCTTAAGGTTCCTCTCTGTGCCTCTCCATCCTGTCTAGGTGACAGAGATGACAAACATAGGTATCTGTTCAGTTTGGATATCAGGACAGGCAGACTGAGTGGCAGTCAGAAATCTAAGTGGATAAGAAAATTTTTTTTTGTTTTTTTTTTTGTTTTTTTTTTTCCCTTTGGGGGGTGTAGTGAAGGAAGAAGTACTGATGTTTAGTTCCCCAAACAACAGCTAAAAATGATTAAAACATTTTTTTTTTTCTACCAGCAGGGTTTTACTTGTTTTCATGATCAACAACTACAATAGCTGGGTAGTCTATCTTCTGCTGTGCTTGCTTTGAGTATGCTCTCACCATTCCCCAATAAAAAGAACCCAAGCCCTGACACAGGCAGACTTCTATGAAAATGCCCTTGAGCTCTGAGTGCTGATCTGCTTAGACTGCTGTGGGATAGACTGAACTATTTCAGACACTCTTTCTGATGCATGTGGAAGAACGGAAGAACAGAGCTAGCTCAGAAAGCAGTTCTTGTTAGCATCTTCAGAGACTGAATTCCCTGACTGGTTTGCTGAAGGTCTTTGCCTGGATAGCATTATCATCCTTATATATTGGCTGTGACTGAGGAAATCCTCAAAGAAATTTGAGACACACCTTTACAAGGAAAGCTGATTGCATTCTCATTTAGGAAGATGCTGCCACATCTCTATAAAAATCTCAGGCTTTGAAAAGGACTTCTTGTCCCATTTTGTGAGAGCATGAACTCTAAAACTGAGAAAATGTCAGCTCTGTCACGTGTATTAAATAAGATTCCATGTGTGCTCTATGTGAAAGCCAGCTGCATTCTATAGACAGGTCCCTTAACATAATCGTTGTTATTGAATGCCTCTGATAAATTATTTTTAAAGTCTTTAGAGGATTGACAAACCTTTGGCCATCACAAACCAGGACTGTGTGGGAAAAGGAACGTAATAGGAGGGCAAATTCAGAAAAGCCCATGTCCTGGAGAAGATGTCTACTTGTTACTTCTGTGTTAACAGTAGCTGATCAAGATGAAGCTTTGTCATGTTACCATCTTCTTCTTGGCTTTGATTTTTCATTTGAGAATTTAACACTTTGCTAGAATTAATTTTCATCCAGGATAAAATGTGATAAAATGTGTGAAATGCATGGGCTTACTGCTACCCAGAAGTAACAAATCCCTACAGAGCATTATATGCAGTCAGTTCTTAGAGGAGCTTTGAAAGGGCTTGAGGATGTCAGGCACTGGGCCGTATCTCCCAGTTGTAAATTGTAAAATGGCATTTGGGGAATTGACATTGCCAAGAACAGTGATCCTGAGAGGATCCCTCTTGGCAAGCACCGAACCACCATCCTTTGGAAAGCAGCTGGCAGCATAACAGTTTGGTCATGTTACTGTTAGACTGTTAATGTCTATAGGGCTTTTTTTATTATTCATCTTTATTGACTCTGAGATCTGCTGCTTTCATTAGATAAAAAGCTAACTTATCCAAAGCCGTGTCTCTGCCTTCCAATTCCCACCCCAGTACTAATCTCTTTTCTGCTATTCTTGTTGTTACCATATTATTGTATGTTTGTTAAAGATTGAGTAGCTGTTATTGTTTATTCAAGAAAGCCTACCACCTGATTTTTTTTAACGTGTTTACCAGAATACTAAGGGAAAAAGTCTATTACTCATATTCATTACTCAGTGTGGAAAAGCAACAGTTTTTTCCCCAGTATGAGCTAGTTACCATAATTATACTGCTGGGCAGTTCAAATTGCATCAGTCTATGCTTTAAGCATATTTTTGAGCTAATGATAAACTTTGATTTTAATGCATTCTTCTAGATACGTTTTGCTTTGTCTAAAAATTGTCTTGTATTTTGCTCCTTGCAAGTGGATTTAGTTGGATTTTCCAGTTCTTGCAGAATACTTGTAGCTGAAGGGAAAAAAAGTCATATGGATCTGATTTAGAAGCATTTGGAAAATTGCATTCAGCATTATACTGAAGACATTAATTTTACATTTGTCATTCCTAGAATTTTAATGTACAGATAGAATGCTATGGGTATCTTCATCTGTTCTGGTGCACAGAGAGTAATTTAATCAGAAGGAGAACATATAACTACACAAAGTCTGAGTGATAAATGAAGCATCAAGGAATCAACATCAGATTGTACCTTTTATTGTTTCTCCTTTTCAGCTGAATCCTACCTAAATTATATTATTGAAAGTTATTATAGTCATTATAGTGCAGTCACATAGTGGACACAATGAGATATCCTAGTGATGAAAGCACAGACATGGATAGAAACTTTCTTAAGGATGCATATTGATGTACATTTTGTTCATCTTTTTAAAGATCACTTTTACTTAAAAGTTAATTTATTCTCTACAGCTTTTAAGAATTTATTTTATCTTTATGTATGGCAGTTTAAGTTGGATCTTGTTGCATTTTAGAAGTAAGTCAGTCATTTGTAGACTGAGCATATGAATAATTATAAGATCTTAAAGGGACTGGGTAAACTCATCTGGCTATTTTATCCATACCAAAAGAGGCTGCTTGCTGCAACTTTCTGCCCCAGTGCAGTATGTGTGTGATGGTCATTTTCTGATAGCAGAAAGGAGCTGAATTTCAAAGATATGATGTGTTGCAGGATTTGAGTTACATAAGAGCATCCCTTCATTACCTCTAGCATCCAGCAGGCAGATGCAAGAGAAAAGGACAGCCCTGCCTCTCACTTTCAATGCTTTTAATCAACAAACAGCATGCTCCATTTCGTACTAATACGTTTACAGATTTCTCTAAAGTGGGCTCTTGTGGTCCTGCCTAATGCCTGGCAGAGTGGATAAAGCTCTAGAAAACCTGTGGAATGTGAAAATAGAAAGTTACAGTACTGAAGAAACAGAATCTGTGGGGTAATTTCCCTCCTCCGTACATCTGGTTCATTTAAATTAATCTCATAGAAGTCTGCACCCCCCAAGATCTTACTGGAATTGAAAGGATGAGACTGCAGAGAAGTGTAATTTGCAGGATGATACTATCTTCTTTAGCTGGCCAGTTGCCTGAAAACCAGAAGCCTTTTGGAAGTGTCTCGTACTGAGAATCACTAGTATCAATATCCACAGTTTCACTGGCTGGTGGTTACATTCAGTCCTAGCACTGCAGCGGTGTACCCAGGGGATAGATAGTACAAAGACAGAGATTCATTTGACCCACAAGGAGTTTTCTTTTGTCTTTCTATAGATGTGAAAGTACATAATACTGAGAGTTTTCCCCTTCTTGCACCTTTTACACAGGAAATAAGAGCATGAAGTTCCTTTATAACTTTACATGCATTCTTTTGAAAGCCTTTGTTCAAGGACCTTTGCCCTTGGGGAGTTGATCTGTAGACTAATAGACTAGGGAGCAGTGAACCCCAAAACTGTCACTGTTTGGAAATCTGCTGTTCAGTGCAGACCTACCCATGTGTATGCTTAATTCCCAAATTGGATACAATAGTCTGTATCGTTCCCTTCTCCTTTCCCATCCTTAGGAAATTCCATCGGATTCAGGCTGGAAAGAAAAGTCTTTCAGGCTCCTTACACTGACTTTTCCTCTTCATTGTCTCTTTGTCTGTATCACATCCTAGTTATTATTCAAAGGCTAAGTGTGCAAAATTCCTATACATCATGACTACAAATAGCAGCAGCATTAGCATTGTCATTCACATGGAACCACAAGTGTGCACAACAATTCACACGGCATCAATGAGCTTAATATATAGAATATATTGATAATATATTTGATTATACAATGATCATATATTAATGAGCTTAATATTTATCATATTTAATGTCAATGAGCTTAATATTGATGTTTTCCAAGATACCTTTCCTGAGCAATAAACTATTAGTCCACTCTGTTGGTGCACTGCCTCCCAAGACACAGATGTTCCTTTCCAAGAGAATGCCAATATTTAAAGATCTTGTATGAAATTGGCTTGTACAAAGTGTTTTTAAGAGATGGCCTGGATGTTTAAGAAACTGCATTGAAAAGTTAAAATTTTAAAACTATGTTAAAAGTTATTTTTTTTTACTGGCTCCCGTAAGAACAGAACTGGAAGGGTTGCAGAAGATGAATCTCCTAAGTAGGGCTGTACAAAATGTTCATAAAGAAATCTAAAAACGTAGTTGCTTGCAGTGGCCTTCCAAAAGAAAGACATTGAGATAGGACTTTCAGTAGTTAGAAATATGGGTCTATTTCAATTTTGAAGTGATTGGAAGCTTCCTTTTAGGACAGTCCCTCTGTGGGTTGTTGGATTGCCTTCAAACTCGGTACTGAAAGTAAAAGTCAATAGGATATGCCTCAGGCTAAAGATAAAAAAAAGGATGTTGCCAACTCATTGTACACCAGGCCCTTATCAGTTGGTAGTAGATGGTACTATTACCATCCTTTCTGTCTCTCAGAACCTCTTCAGGGTCCTTTCCTTTGTCTTCTGCCTTCCTCCTTTTATTGTTCATTGAAACTTTATTCCCTATTTTAACAGCTCCCATGAGGTTTGTGTGCCAGGGCCACGTGAGCTTAAGGAAGGACCGTGAGCTTAAGGAAGGACCGGTATTCGGGTTCTTGAAGCAGAGAGGCATTAGGATTTGCCCATGTGGATTCCTGTGTGGGTTCTCTTGTGTAGTCAAGTCCAAGTAACATTATTACTCAAGGCATTATTAAAGGTTTTGGGTACAAAACAAAAATAACCATTCCCAGTCCGTCTCCTAGGACTGGTTGAATAGAGAGGAATAAAGATATAGGTTATGTGCACATAACAGCTGGGCACAGGCTTCAGGACTGTGGCTATAGTCGCATTATTAAGTCTGTGGTCCTTTTGGGACCTACCTGTGCTGGGGCCTATACTCAGTCTGTGTGTCTGGAGGTCCAGGCTGAAGTTTCCATTTTATTGCCTGTGACAGCAACCAGCAGTAAGGAGCTTGGTGGGCAGTTAGCCCTTTCCATTTGCTCTCTTGGGCTGCCTGATGCCTTTCGTAACAAGCCACATTCTTGCCTAGTACTCGTAGTATCAAATCGCTTTCATCTTTCTTAATTCTTTGGTCTTTCATGACTTTAGTTTTCATTCTGCTTCCCCAAATTGAAAGTTTTACAGACTGTTCTCCTGTCAAAGGTGATAGGCACTGGAGAAGACATCTGAGGTCATCAGTTGCAGCTCTCTGTAGTGAGCTGTGCTTACTGATGTTTCTGTCTAGAAGGTAACACTCCTTGTTAGTAACTCATGAACTGGCATATTTTACATTTGCTATCAAGCAAAGGACATCAGTCACTGGATGATGCTTGGAAACAGCTTTCTTGTTACTCAAGCCTTGGGATCTCAAGATTCAGATGCTCAAGTCTCCCATTCTCTCAGCCACAGGCTTCCTAGCTCTTTTACTTTTTCAAGGCTGTTCTGCATTTGCAGTACTGGATGATGATAACTCTGTGCTCTGTAAGAATTTTAGGAGGATATGTTACCTTCAGTTCTTGAGGCAGTCAGATATTTTAGACACAAAAATCTTTTTTTTGCAGTTTAATCTATGTATTCATAAGACGGTTACGTCAGATTTTGATGACTTGTGTTTCAAATCCCCCTTTGGGCTAGAAATAACATTTACTGATGCTTCTACAGTCCTGTTCCTTTGGGAAGTTTGCACCAAGGACTTTGACAACACAGCAGGCGCAACATTCAACAGCGTGAACCTTCGGGGTCAAAACTCACTGGGAAGATTAAGCATTTTTCAGAATTAAAAGGAGGTCAGATGATCTTTAAGAGGAAAAAAAAAAAAGGAACTGTCCCAGATCAGTGTGTATCCTCCATCTGGTATGTTCCCAGATTCCTAAAGAGATAACATGGTGTCAAGAAAAAGGATATATGTAATAGTTGTAATTAGGCTGGGGCATAGCTACAGCCTAGCAGGATCCTGACATTGTTATAGCTGTGCTATCACTGACCTTGGGGTAGAGAAAGACTGTGCCAAAATTAAAATAAATAATGTGTTCTAGTGCTGCTGCGACTTGGGGAAGATCAAAGAGAAATAACATTTAATCAGGCCTAGTCCTGGCATAATGCACTTGTAATACTAATTGTTTTGAGGATGATTCTACCTCAAGATTTTTTTGCTAGTACTGAGTAATAACTGATCTGCTAGTGTATTGTCCTATAGCGCTACCACAGCGCAATTAAGTTTCTTGCTGTCCAAATCTAATCAGAGAAAAGCTGAAATTGAAAATCGATTCATTTCCTGCTTGTTAATGACTAATTCTCCACAAATGTGAAAATATAGAGATTAACTCTTTATGCTGAAAGTTTTTTTTAGAGGTAGACCCTGATAGGTGGATATTTGAGAAGAGGGAGTGTGATTTGTGTCTTCTCATCCTTCTTCTTCTAACCCCTTAGCGCTTTGGCTTTAGCTGGTGGTATAATATGGACTTTGCTTTGTCAAGTTTTTTGTGCCATGTGCCTCTTCTGTGATCTCTTAGCCTAACCTCATCTCTCACATTACAAGGAAGTGGTATTGATGATCCAAGGTCATCTGATTAATTCTTACATATATCTTCTTCAAATGCTTTGACCAAGTATTTCTGCAGTGGCTCAAAACTTCTTGAAACTTCTTCAAAATAGAGTGATTTAAGCAAATTGCAATAATAATGTGAGAACTAATTCCTGTCTTTGGAGGTCTAGGAAAGACATAGACACATCTCTGATATTGTTTCCACCTGTGTAAGCTTTCCCACTGAAGGGGAGAAGTTAGATTTTTTTGCTCTTTAAAGTATTTCTTCTCTCTGTGAAAGGACTAACAGCTGTTTAAAAGCCTCCCATGTGTCTGTGCTTGCATGCACATTCACAGCATTAAAGCTACTGAATAGAAACATAAGTAGTAAACATCTATGAGTTTGGGCAATTCTACCCAGTTCCTGCTAGTTATATGACTCCCACTGCTACAGTATCTGAAATAGTGGCAATGTTTTATTGTGTTTATCCTAGCAGTGTGCCTCGCAGGTGGGGACATATCGCCAATTTACACAGGGAGAACTGGGGCCTGGATCTGAGAAGTCATTTAGGGTTAGCTCTGGGATATGGAAATTTACTGTTTATAAGGACACCTCTGAAGTCAGTCACAAGAAACAGTTTTTTCAGCTTTTCCTAAATTCTCATCTCAAAAAGAGTCTTTCCGACAGTATTTTGTTCTCCTCATGTCCTTTTCTGAGACCCATGAGATCCATTTCTCTTTTTTTACAAAATCTTTCCTGCACTGGAATCAATATTTTATTTCTGATGTCTCTTTCTGTGTGCTTTGCTGCAGAAAATACCTTGCTGCTCTGTGCTGTGCCGCAATAGCGATGAATTGTGTCAGTGTTGAAAGGTTCAGGTCCAAATCCTGTCAGCCTGAAGCTCAGATTCGTGCCTACTGATCGCTTGTAATCCTGGAGGGTAATCTCTTCCATGATACTCAGCAAAACATAATCAGACTCTTATTTTTGGCTGACTGCAAAGAAGAGCATGGCTGAAAGCCTCAGAAGGGGTCTGGTTGGTAGCACCCATGCAGACCCATGGTACCAGATTGTGGTACTGCACATGCAGACCCTGCATTTGTCTGCTGGGCCAGCACTGGACATTTTGTGTATGTGAAGCACTATAAAAAGGGTAGAATTCATCCAGAAAATGGTCTTTCTCTCCAAAATCTAGCAGAGATTTATACATATGGAGTGTGAAATGTGTTGATATATATATAATAAAGCTAGAGAAGGTAATAAACACTCAGATGTTGAATGGGAGAGCAGGGAGAGGAAATCACACCCTGTTTTGTGCTTAGTAAAGGTAGAAGTAAGAAGAACATAAAATGAATCTGATTTCTGAACTGGCATTTTCCAGCAGTGCGGCTAATATTAGCAGAGTTGTTCGAGGAAAGCCCTTGGAAGTCCTTAGCAAACATGGACTGCTTTAAGGTGCTGGAAGACCTGAACTTTGGCTACATAGGGGAGGCTCAGTACACCCTGTCACCCCTGTCCGTTTGTGAGTTTTGACTTGATTGTCTAAATGCCTTTGAGAGTCTGTAGTTGAGAAACAGCATCTGGATATGTTCCAGTTCATTAAAGATCACATCCAATGAATGGTTACTGAGGAAAACCTGTGACAGAACTGAAAAAAATGTCGAGGAAATGCTTTCAAATCTAACACTACCATCGATCCAGTTCAAATCCAAGTGCATTAAGAAGAGTATTTGCAAAGGCACAGGTACTGATACACATCAGTATTGTGTTTAATATCATTGCATTTATGATACAGGTGGGAGGGCATGAGAATTATGAAAACTACCTGATTTAAAGCAGATTTTAAAATAAAGTTACTGGGAAAGGCTAAAATCCAAAATCTTCTGTCCCTTAAATGAGTTTATCAGGCACTAAATTGTTTAAAAAGAAAAAGAAAAAAAAGTTTGCTTTCTTTCTAATCTCCTTAATATTAGTTCATATAAGTGCTTCCCTATCTAGAAAGTCATATTTCCCTGATCCATAATGCGCTGTAGACAGAGCCTCCTCCTGAACTACCAGTTCGGTTCCTCTGACACAGTGGAGGGAAGTGAGTCCAAATTTCCACGTACAAGCTGAGACCTTTAAACAGGAGAAACACATTGTATTGCCCTTCTGCCGTGATTCTGGAAAACCTGTTTTATAGACAAACTTAATCAAGTGTTTAGGGAAGATAGCTGGGAATAGGATAGAGCAATTTCATAATTATGATAAGGCCTAGAAACTTTCCTGCCTGGAAAGATCTGGAAAGACCTTTTCAATGGAAATAGCTTAACTTAATGATACTTGTGCTGCCTCTACACTAAGTCGAGAGAGAAGTTTCTCTGAAGTGTGGTTCAGAGCGGAAACCTAATTTGGCTGCTTCAGATTGCTCTTTGGAGAAGCCGCTCCGTCTCTCTCCACGGGCTGACGGGTGATGCCCCATACCGAGGCCATGGCACTCCGGTGGTTTTCGCGCCTCACACTCGCTGCTGCTGCTCAGCCCTTGTCATTCTTCTGGCCCTTGGAGGGATGCTCTGTGCCAGGTCCCTCTGCTCTAGGCAGGACCATGGAGGAGGACCCAGCCCTTCACTTAAGTTACTCTGGAAACTAAGGTGAGATTCAACATGAATAAGAATGGCAGATCATGTCTTACCGATTCTTGATTCATGCATTCTCCAGAAGTCTTTTAAATTAGTCTTTATCTGTTTTAAAGGTGTAGCTGCTTTGATGCCTGCCCTTGAGCTGTGTGTTCTCAAGGTAGTTAAATCCCTTCCAAAAGGACAAAAGTGCACAGTTTATGAAAGGGGGCTTAGCTTTTGCAGCAGCATCTTCTTGTGCTTCTCTGGTTATGCTCTTGTTAAATTAGCTTTCAGTTTTGCACTAAAAGGTGCTGGCAGTCAGAGGCTACAACACCCTTGCCCCCTGCAGCCACAGCAGGCATGACCTTCCCTAAGGATGGGACCAATCTGAGCTTGTAAATCTCTCCAGGTATTCTGCCTTAATGCATGAAACACAAGAGTACAGATCTGTTGTTCCTTTTTTTTTCCCTCCAGAGAAAGGAATTACAAAGTAATCTTTCTTGTTTCATGGTCTCTGTGTTCACTCCTGAAAGTGCTGGCAGGAACCCCGGGCTTTGTCCTCATGAAGAGCAACCACCAGCCCCGGAACCATTACGAACATCCCCCTCAGGGACTGAAATACTGCTGGAGCTTTATCTCATGATGGAAATATCCATAGCATTCATACACTGTAGTTTCAAATAGAGCCGTGGCTCTGCAGAACGGGAGAGTGTTTATCTGATTGAGCTTTAAATGGTAGCACTGACACACAAGGCTACTGATAAATCTGAACCCTGCAGTTCTGTCCCTCCCCAGAAGGCTGCAGAGAGCCGCTGCTGCAGCTCGTGAGCACGTGCACTTCAAAAGGCTTCTCATTGATGATGATCTATCTGTATGATGGGGTTTGACCTGCACTGCAATGGCTGGGTTCAAATTTGATTTTTTTTTACAAAAAAGAAATCTTGCCCTGAGCTTCTTTCAGAAGCTAAATTTTCTGATTCTCAAAGTACAAATTTTATCTACTTAGAAAGGTAAGGTCATTTCAGTTCTGAGGACACTCTGAAACTGCTGCTTCTGTCTTCTCCAAGCCTGGGACAATATTCATAGATCACCTCCAACCCATGCAGGCAGCTTTACCATCAATCAGTGTGACCAAAGGGCCACCTGGGTAGATATAGGAGAATATGGAGTGTTGGAGAATTTGGAGTGTTGCTTTGGGTGTTGCTTTGGTATTGGTTAATGCTTTAGTCTTCAAGTTTGTATGGGCTTTTTAATAACCTCCTCCCAAAGGTGATCTGAGTAGTGATATAAAGTTGTCCGTGACCAACATCTCTTCAAAGGTAGTAGAGGCCTCACAACTCTTTCAGCGAAGCACTCCAGATGTTTGAGCTGTTCCCTAAGATTTAAACTATGTACATCTTGTTAAAGCTATTTGCTTAATGTCTCAATCCATTAACTTTGAAAAAGCCCAAGATAGACAGAAAGAGCTGCAAGAAACATTCTGGGTGCCAGGACTCTTCAAGACATCTTTTTTTTTTTTTCCCTCCCAACATTTCGTAACAAAATAAGGAGGATGCTCTTTCCCCTTAATCCTTCTTTAGTTGCCAGGTACTTGCAGAGATAACACCTCCTTCACACACCAGTAATTTGTCTGCTAAGTGATTTCTTAATCTAGCCAGTGAGAAGAGGCACAAACTGAGAAAGAGATGAGGGTAGACAGGCAGAAACAAAGAAATGGGCAGTGTTGGGTCACCTGTGGAACTGACTGCTCAGGCAAGTACCTGTAAAGAAGCCCAGAGAGGTAGAGCTTGCCTTGATTGCTTCGACAAGAGACGAAAGGCAGGATGCAGTGCTGATGTGTGCAGCAAGCACGTGCTTTCATTGGTACCACGGCACAGAAGGGACCTGCTTACTCTAATATGTGAGCTGATCACCTGGGTTATGCTTTCCAGAGGATGAAGAACGTGCTAAATTGCCCAGCTTCAGTGCTTGTTTTCGAAGCACCCACTCAGCCCATGCCAGAGCACCAGACGAGTTGGGTTAAATCACCATTTTATTCCATAATGATGAAAAATGGGTGTTTCCCTTCCAGTGACCACCATCTTCTGTTTTCATTTGGCTCAGACTAGTTTTGAAGCAGGAAACAGTCGGTGCCTTTATGGAACACAGGCCTTTATGCCTTCCTAAGCCTTACTATATTTTAATCATAAAATAATGTTTTACCAGAGCTGGCCTCTTCTGCTGTGTAATTGGTTTTATTTTTAGTCCATTTTTTATTTATAAATAATTTCAAAACTAGACAATGGAAGCTTTCAAATGGCTTTCCAAACATTTTTTGGCAATGATTTCTTTTTCTGTTATAGTTGTCCTGAGATAAAAATAATAGGAATCAGGAGTCACAGATCAGAAAAGAATATCATCTAGGGAAGAGTAGCTTTAATCCCTGGAGGGCCTTTTACTGTATTTGTTCCCTGGAGGGAGGCAAATGGAAAAAATAATAATAAAAAAGACATCAGTTCTATTCATTCATTTGAGTAGGCTGCTAATACCAGAGCTCACCTCTTAAAAGTGGTATTTTCTTTCTCAGCTCAAAAGGAAAAAGAAAAATCATTGGTTTGTATATGATGAAAATTCAGGAGACTATTTTTTTTCCCTGTATTATATGAGGTTACTGCTAGAAGATTGCTACAGAAGAGAGACACTGCTTGCTTGGGTAATGATATGTTCCTGGTTACCCAAACATAATTTTAAGACGGTCTTTGGTAGCTCCAGACTCTGATGTTTTCTAAACCCTCCCTTGTTCCTGAGTTCTTGAGTATTTCTGCATGATTGTCCCTTTCTGCTCATTTTTGTAGGTGAACAATTTCCTTGCATTTTCATTCTCTGATTCCTTTACCATGTTTATACAACTTAACATTCTGTACCACAGGAAAATAAAATATGAATAAGTTTTGGTTTTCTGGGCAGCAAAAAGAAGATCCCATTTCCCTCTAGCTGGTTTACTTTCATTGTAGAGGCTGCAAAGTGTCAGGGATCTGCAACACTGAGCAGCAGCCTCAGCTGACTCTGAGTGAGGGCTCTTATCCGAACACTTTGGAAGACAATTCAATTTTGCAATGGGCTATTTCATAACCTGTACACCTATATATTTCATAACCTATACAAAGAGGAGAAAGCAGTGAGCGGGATTTTGACAGCCTTCAAATAGTGTTTAAAGTCTGAATATCACTCAAATACATTGAAGTGTTGAATTCTAAGACCTAAGAGGTTCCCTTTTTAATGGGGTATTTCGGTTTTACAGATGATTAAGATTTTCGCAAGAAAAGCAACTTAGTGAGGTCTGGTAGCTCCATTTTGTGTCAGTGAATCCATGTGTCTTTGCCTGTGTTAGTGAGCCCATATTCCAGAGTCCAAAATTTTAAAAAGGTCAAAAAGTAAAAAGTACAGAGAAGAGCCACGTCAGTACCTGGAGGTACTTACAGCTCCATCAGTTCAAATTATCAAAAAAGAAATGTAGGTTGACTTGCGCGCAGTCACATAACGTGCATTTTCTGAAGGAGGCAATTCTAAAGGACTCTTCAGCCACTGCAGAGAGTGGAACTAGAGGTTGGATGCTGACCCAGAAAATTTAAAATGAAAAAACAGAGAGCAGCTTTAGTAGTGAAATACCCTTGAAAGGGGTATATATCTCTCTTGACCATGTTCCATCTCTTCCTAAAAAGATACTTGGGAAGTGAGAGGAGCATATCTGATCCCCTTCTGATTTGGGATTCTGCAGACCGGTGATAATGCAGAGATTAGTAATCCTCTAGAGGGTTAGTCCACACCAGGGCACTACTCTGAATTGATGAAGGGGACAAAGTTTAATCATGGTTGCTCACTTGTGGGGAGGAAGAGGAAGATTTCATAGCAGCTAGATTTTTTTCTGAATCAGGGAAAAGATTATTAGTATTATTATACATGTACAATTACACATGTACAGCAACATAAAGGTTATCCAGAATTGTGTCTGCAAAGTCACTGCAAAGAATAAGTTTAGAGGAAGCTTTCAGGTTGAGAACCCTTTGTCAGTGCAGCAGTGGCCCCTGAAGTCGTGTTTGTGACTATGACTTTTTTTGGCCATGAATTTGTTGGAAGTTGTTGGGCGCCTTTTTCAGGCAGCGCAGTATCCGAGTGGTCATTTTACCTCCTCAAATTGAAAGCGGAGAAGGCAGCTCCCTGACTCGCCACGTTTTGCATCTGTGCTTGATCCGTCTGCTAGCACTGCCCATCTCTGTATGGGCTGTAACAGCCTTTATGAAACCTTTCAGTAAGTTGTTGAACTGCTTGCAGAGCTGACCACAACAGGAAAGAGCTTGGTGTTAAAGCTCAGGACTGGGGAACGGAAAGTGCAAAAAGGAGACAAATTTCTTAGGCTGCTACTTAAAAATTTGCTTCATACTTGTGTGTTATTAAACACAATATTTAACAAGACTTGGGGAAAAAAGGATGGCACTCACATTGGCAGTAGTGCACATTTATATTTTATGAGCATAAAAATCTCCATTAAATTGTGCTGGAAATATAGTTACATAATTATGAACTGCATTTTTTATGTCCTTTACTCTAATGGAATTTCAGCATTAAAATCCCTTTTTTAGAAATATATTTTCTAGAATCTGGGCCAAAGCAAAAACAACTACTATCTCAAAGATGCCTTAAATCATGAATTTCTAGAGGAGAAAGGGAAAAAATATCCACTACACGTTATTGTCATTTAAAATATTTTATTATGCTACAATCAATTGCAGTGTTTTCTGATAATGAATATTAAGCACAAACAGGACAAACCTGTGTTCTTTAGTTGAATCTTAGTTTTCATCTTATACACTTGTATTCTGTACATTGGCAAAAGAGAACATATGTTCCTGAATTTTCATGGGATGAGTTTTTTTTTTTTCGTTTAATAAATAGTTATCTAACACAAAGCCCACGCGGCCTTTCAGCTGCGGCAATTAAGGGCAGAAAAGAATGCTCTTAAAATCTACCTCGGTAGCCAGAGGAGACCAAAAGCCCCCAGGTTAGGCTTTAGCCCCCATGCATTTTCTTCAGGGCACTGTACTATTCCAAGCAAGTTTGGGCACCCTCTATAGCACGGAGCATCATTTGGTCATCCCAGTTTGTCGTGTGTCAGAAATTCCTTGCCTCAAAGAGAACTGACCATGAAAAGGAGAGCAAAAGCAAGCCCAGGATGATGCTTGAGCTAGGGGGAGCATTGCTCATCTCTTAAAATGTCACAATCTAATGAGAGGATTGAATTTATTCCACCCAATTGTATTCTCAACCAAAACAGAAAAGCTTTTTCAATAAAACAAATTTCCTCTGAAAGTTGCTGTGAAAACATGAAATGCCATTCCATGTTCTGTACCACATTTATTGTTGTTATGTACCACTGCTGTTAGGTAGAATCTCTCATTTATACCCACCTTCATTTTAAGATTCATTTCATTCAATTAGTTTTGTTGAGAATATACTTTTAGCATAAAATATGAGAGTGCTTACTTAATCAAAATAATGCTCAGTACAGTTACTACATTTCAATTGTTGCTAAATATTAAATTGTGTATTTTCAGTTTGCACAAAACTCAGCCTCACCTCAGTATTGGGCAGGCAGGTGCACTGTTTGCTTCCTTGCACTGCCCACGGCTTTATTTATTATTTTGTCTTGCAGTTCTTTCCTTACGGAGATGCTTCCAAGTTTGCCCAGCACGCCTTCCGAACCTTTGACAAGAACGGAGACGGAACCATCGACTTCAGAGAGTTCATTTGTGCACTCTCCATCACCTCAAGGGGCAGTTTTGAGCAAAAGCTAAACTGGGCCTTCAACATGTACGACCTGGATGGCGATGGTAAAATTACAAGAGTGGAAATGCTGGAAATTATAGAGGTGAGGTCAATATGACACTCAAAACCAAGGCATATTAGCATTTTCCATAGGACAAAAAAAATAAGTTGATTGCCTGTTCATGTACTTAAAGCTTTTAAACAGACAAGAGGCAGTGTGTGCTGTATTGTTACACAGTTGCAACACAGACTCATCCCAGTGTCTTGCTTAAGCAATACAAGCAAACACCATTGCAACAGATACATAATCTGGGAATTGCAAAGATCACGTGCCCCTATAAGCTTTTAAATATCAAGGGGTAAATGTTTTCTGATGAACAGATTAACCATAAGAACAGTACAGCAAAGGATTTACACAGCCTATCCGAAAATCACTCGCCACCCATGAAATTACTGTTTTGTAGCTCAAGTTGCATGCAGCCTTATTGGAGATTAACTTCAAATGATTGCAGAAATTTACAGTGACAAACAACCCACTTGCTTTTTAAGTGAGCTCCTGCAGACGGGCACTACGATTTAAGATTGCCGTAGCACAGTTAAAGAATAAAGTTTGCAATCATTCATCTGTTGGATACTGGCCCCAGTGGTTAATACCAGATTTTGTCCACATGTGCACACAGAAGGCTTCTGAAAAGAGATGCCTTGTAAAGCTGATTATTCAGAATTTATGTAAAATCTTCCAATGGGATGACTTAATTCTAAATAAACACTTGATCCAAAGAACAGATCACAATAGAAATTCATTCCCATGTGCCAAGTACAACCATTTTAAAAAGCCTGTATTCAAAGTGAAAAAAAAAGTGTAAAACCCTTTTTCCTCCTTATTTTAAACAAACAGATATGAGATTCAAAAAGAAAAAAAAACATAGGGGAACTGGCACTCACTTGACTGCTGAATTTTGATTCCAGTATTTGAGCACATCAGCACGCTGGTACACTGATTTAAGAGTTAACTTTCATAATCTTCTATTTGGCTTTTCTCCCAAGGCCATCTACAAAATGGTGGGCACCGTAATAATGATGAAAATGAATGAGGATGGGCTGACACCTGAGCAGCGGGTAGACAAGATCTTCAGCAAGATGGATAAGAACAAAGACGACCAGATCACACTGGATGAATTCAAAGAAGCTGCAAAGAGCGACCCTTCCATCGTATTACTCCTGCAGTGTGACATTCAGAAATGAGCTTGTGTACAAGGCATCATAGACTGCACAGAAGTTTAAATGTTCCATTCGGTTTGCAGCTATTTCCACACACACACACACGAATTTGCTTGGACTACCTATAAATGGACTTGCTTCTTGTGTTTGAAACACTTGTGTGCATGAGAATGTCATTTGCTAAAGAATTTTAAAAGTATATATTATAAAAAAATAAACTGCCACAGCGTGATGTGTGCAATGTCATTTCATAACCCCATTCCTCTGAAGCCTGTGCAGCAGTCCTGTGCTGCCGTGAATTATATTATTTATTGTTCATGTTTTACTGATGCTAGCTCTGTGTCTTCTAGACTGAGTAATGTTAGTGACACTGAATTCCCATGGTAATGTTAACTGTTTATTATGAACCATGTCACCATCCTGCTGTAAAGTAGTACTGGACAGACAGAGGGGAAGCAGCCCTCAGTTCTTTAGTCTGATCCACACATGTGCTTGTATTGTCAGTGGAGATAAATGTACTTCATTTGCATGCCTTTTAGGTTTGCCTTAATTCTTACCTCATTTGCATCCCTTCAATCTGGAAAGAGCTATGTCAGAGGAATGCAGTATAAACAAATCCTGCTAAAATGCTCCCTTTAATTAAAAGTATATATAAATATATATATAATGTTCAAAATATTGTTTTATTGAAAGTTTAAAGGTTTTATTGAAAGTGTATTGATCTTTGCCTGAATTTTCAAAAGCTTCCACAGAGGTTGCAATATATATGTCCCAAAATAAATTTATAATATTTGACCTTTTCCCCTAATTCTTATTTCATGTCTTCAACAGGGTAACGGGGGTAAGGGAGGGCGGGAGGAAGAAGAGGAAGCAAGGAGAAAAAAAAAGAGATCTCTTACAGTTACGTCATTTCACTATTGGGGAAAAAATGTATTTTTTATGAAAGCATAAAGAAATTTCTCTGCATTTACTCATTAGAAAGTCATAAATACACTCAGTAGAAAGTCATGAATACAAAACCAAAATTATACTACTTATACTTGGCAACAGAGCAGCTGTTTATCCTCACCGATGTTGATGCTAAGGTTTAACGGTATACCTGCTATACCTGTGCTTATATAACTTTTTAAGATAGTTGTAGGTCAAATACAATTTATTTACTTGGCCTAAGCCTGGTCTTTCAATGTTTTTCCCTCAAGTGACAGCCTTTGCTCTCACTGTAAAATATTAAACTACCACATTTTAGTATGAACAGACAGGGTGTAAAAAAGACATTATTGAAAGAGAAATTAACCCTAAACTATGAGTATAAAGAAGGGAAAGTCGAGAGAACTACCTTCCTCCTGCTGCACTCTGTGCAGCACATCCATGGTGTCCCATTCTATGCCCTGGCAAGTAGCAGTTGTGTGCAGCCTTGGGAAAACCTTGAGAACTAACAGACTGCAAAAAGGGCAGATAAAAGTACTTGTAGGATTCCTGAACAGTCATTTGCAAGCAGTATTACAAAACAAAAAGTCATAGAATATCTTAAAATTGCACGTTATTTTTTTCTTTGTTTTACAAAGAAATTAGGGAGGTCCACTAGCTAGAGGGACATGCCATTCTCCCTATTCTCAAATCTAAAAGTGAAGCTGTTTTACACATTGTCACACACTTCCAAAAAGAGAGAAAAGATTTTTTTAAAGAAATACAAGTTTATAACATTTGATTTTCCCCCTTACTTCTTATCTTCACCGTGATAGCTGTGGGGAAAGAAAAAAAAGATTTCAATCTTTTTTTTATCAGAATTTTACTTTGACTGAACAGGTAACATTAAGTATAGCACTTAACATTTATGGATAAGCTCCATTTACTTTAATGGAACATTAAGCATCCTTTGCCATCCAGTATGTCCAACACCTCAAATGGTCACACGTGTAACATCATGATCACAATTGTTTCTGTGTAGGTAGCTGGTATAAATAAGCTCCTTACCTAAAGCATCAAGAACAAGACAGCTTTGAGACCTTAGTAGAATCCCTGCAAAAATAAGTGCATCCAAGCAACTCTTTCAATAATTGTTTATTCAGAAGTAATCCTCTACCATGAAAGCAGTTGCTTATAATAATCAGTCAGGCACACATTTTCATTAAGTACAGTGATAAATTAGAATAAATACATCATAGGGCTTGAACTAAAGATCAGAAGAAGCACCATTAACTGCTCCAATATTTCATGAAAGATTTTTTACAGCATTCTGTAGAAAGTTGAGGAGAAAGCTGAATGGATAGTCCCACAGGAAGGCAGTATTTTTCCTTAAACTACCTTCTCCACACAACCATCTATAAAAGTACCAGTGAAGATAAACACTTTCTCCCCTGCACTCTTGCTTTATTTTCTCAGATAATGAACAAAATTACGAGAAACAAACACTATGTGAGTCATTATGTAAGATCTTCTGAAATATATTCTAGTTTCATCAGATTATTTAGCTAAAATTAAAAGGTGGTTGAAGATCATGTAATAGGACCCTGAAGAATAAGCTGAATCCAATTTTGCAACTCAGAAAAGTTTTACCAAGTTTGCAGATTGGGTGTTCTTCCCCTGCTCCTAGTATTTCATATAACCTTAAAAAGGTCACAAGTTTCTCCACTGTGTATTTCAGAAAGTGACAAGATTATACGATCATTTAGTTTGGTTGGGATTTCTGGAGCCCTGTAGTCCAATTTCATGCTAACTTCAGACCCCGAGGCCTCCAAGGACACAGACTCTACAACCCCTGGGAAACCTGTTCTAATACCTGCAGTCTTCATCGCGGACTCTTCTCCCTCCTCTGCCTTTACCCATTCTGAATCTTGAAATTTCATGAAATTTCATGAAATTTCACTTTATGGCTGTTGCCTTTTGGTCCCAGGCCCCACACTTCAGTTGGAAGCCTTCTTTCAATTCTTCATGAACTTCTGTATCTTAGAAACCTCTGTAAGTTTAATATACGCTTGAGTAAAAGCTAAACAAAAGACATATCACCACACAGTAGCTTAAAAAAAAAGATTAAAAAAAGCTATCAAGTCAATTTAGAATTTAAACTGTAAAGAAATTTTATTGAGGAATTGCTATCTGATAAATAACTGTGGAAAGTGTAGAACTGCTCTCTGAAAAAGTCTTATCTGTTCCTGTGACCCTGCAATGTCAAGAAATGTATGCCTAATGGCTGAACTTTCAATTGATTGTTTTTGAAGAGCTCTGAACAATTTCAAGTTCCTGGAGGGAGAAGAACAGGAGAGAAGAAAGTTAATACAGAACAATTTGCAAGTCCTACTTTTTCTTTCTCCTTCCAATCCTGATGTTTGCATTTTTTAATAAAGTGAGGTCACTTATTTTAATTGCTTTTACTGTAGGTTAGTCTCAGATCAGAAAGTATCCAGTGCTGTAAAACAGGTATCATGTAAATTCTCAAAAATCTCTTCTAATTTATTCTAGTATATGGAACATCTCTACTTCGGTAAGGACTTCGTCACTTTAGTTTGTTATAATGTAATGAATATCTACAGATCTAACCCAAACCTGCAAATGTAGATGATGTAAGAACTTGTCTTAATTGAAATTAGCAATCTTGTATATAAAAAAAAAAATCTGTTTTTGTAAGCTCACATTCAGAAAACACTCAAGCTCTTCTGTATAAATCCTTTAGAAACACTTTTTCCCTACCCAGAGAATATACTGCAAATGAATCTTCTCTTTTCTAATTACAAAAATATACATTGTAAGTAATAAATTATGTTCAACGGCAGCTGTGGTTCCACCGGAAAAATGAAAATACATTTACTGCATGTATTAATTAGCATATGTTGAACAAATAAAGCAACAGTTAGGAAGACAAAATTATCTTAAGACCAATCTTTAAATGCGTAGAGACACTAAAGCATTACTACAAGTGTCAGTTCTCAGAGTTTATTAAAATATTACTTCATAGTTATACAAAATATATTTCATTTTCAGAAAAAAAAGAACAATTAAGAGATTTAATAATTAGTAGTTAAAAATATCAATCAGCTGAACATCTAGGATATTCTCATCATCAAAATTGTGTATTAAATTTACACATTGCTTAAGTCCTTGATCTGTACAAACACACACATACAGTAGTGGTAAAAAATACAAGAACCTTTTCTTTTCCTGAAGGTATCTAACAAAAGGTCCTCCTATCCAGCAACAGGAAATAATCACCTTGTATACATCATTACACATTTAGACCATAACACTCCTCAATACTGTTACATTCACACACAGATATACTTATTGATCTTCCTCCTCTTGATTCCTATTTCGGAACTTCAGTGTTGTCTGGCCTCTTTCAGGGTCTTGCAGTCGGAGGATTCGAATAAGCGTACTTGTAGGTAGAGAACTGAAAATCAAGTATGCATCATTTAAACAGTGTTTCCTTTACACAAATTTCAGTATTTCTTTCCATTACATATTTGTCTTTACATAATTACATCTTTTTTTTTCCCTTGACAGTTTTAAACAGTAGCATGGAGTGAAGTTCTGGCTTCACTTCCCATACCAGAGTATGACTTAAGTCCAGTCTTGGGGTAAAGACAGTAACTGATTTCTATTGTGTAACTCAAGTCAAGCAATCAGACTACCAAAGTTATGGAAAGGGCACTTTGAAGTGAAACTCCAAATGAAATAGCAAATATGGTCCATATTTGTCTTATAGACCCTGAGCTAGTGCATACTTTGTACAGTGCATAAACACATCATACACATGAACCTAGTTACTAAATATACAGGGTCTTAGGGTAGAGCTTTGCCATGGACTTCCTCAACAGTAATTTCACCGAGACTGCCTTCCTGTTTTTGCTTCTGTTGTCTTGTTTGCACAGTATTACTTAGCAGGTAAGCAGTAACAGGTTGTAACAAAACCAAATTATAATTCAACATTTAAGCAGGTACTATTCAGGAAATGCCTGCATCTCTATTCAACAGTTTCAGAAATGTATCCAAAAGTATTTCCACTTACATAACAATACTCCTCTACTTTTTTAGATTTTAGCAAGACAAGACAGTTACATAAGATGAGCTACATTTTAAAGACTGTTTCAACACTCCCTGAGTAGTCAGCAGACACAAGAAAGATCGTGAGTGATGTGAATTATTGTCTGCAAGATTGGCTAGAGAGAACAGACACATACACTTTGACAGTGACTGTTCCCTTAGCTGAGCATGATTTTACCAGGGAATCATACAGAAGTTTAAGAACTGTTAACTACTTAATCAAACAAGGAATCAAGGAGTAAGCTACCAGCTTCCAGATGAGTAAGAAAGTCTACTCAAATAACAAACCACTGAGAAGTTCAATAACATCAAAGGGAAAAAATAATGAAAAAAATGACAATTTGGGGAAGGAAATGGGGAAGATGGCTCTAAGAGTTACTAGACTAAAAGCTTCTGGAGCCAATTTTAAACAGTTAAAAACCTCAGAAAGTTGATTCATTAAGATGATAATCTGATTTATGCCTCACAATTACCATACTGAGACAAAACTGCTATTAAATTCTAGAATCAGATCAACTTCTCAGTTGTTGGTATTATACCACTACAAATAGCAAGAATTCTTTTCCCTCACATTTACTTTTTTTTTTTCAGATTATTCTTCTTGCATTACATCTTCCCTGCACTTCTTGCACTAGGAAATGTACTACATCATTACCTCATACTTTGTGGGGTGAGCAAAATGAACTGTCGATGACGCTGAGAGTCAGCCACCTTGAGCATCATGTCCATTGCAATTCTTCTATTAACCATGTCCTAAACATAGAGGATTTATCAGTTAGCAAAACTGTGTACTATTGTATGTATTAACTACTGTATGGTCAAACAATTACCTGAGAAAAAGACTAATTAGAAATATCTTAAAACTACCAAAATTTTACTGTATGTGAATTATATTTTGTCAAAGAGAAATCCTGTAAAAACTATGCCAGGGGAATATTAGGCTTAAATCAAAAAGCTACAAGCTACAGTCTAGGAATTACTAAGACTGAAAGTTTAGGGATAAATTCCCATCAGTAGAAATGAACTATCCAAAAGCATTTATTTAGAAGCTTCTGTCTGAAGAGTCACATACTCCTACTCCAGTCTTTTTGTCCTACCAACACAAACACATGTAGTTTCTTTGCATAATGAGCATACTGGGATGAGCTGTATTTTAGTAAAGTTTTGCATGTAAGATGCTGCCTCAATTTTACACAAAAGCATTGAAGGGTTGCATTAAACCTAAAATATTTTGTAGCTTAAAATAAAAAGAGACAATCGTATAAGACTATTAAAACTTGTAAACGGAATACTATTATTAGTAGAAATTAAAGAAAGTTCTGCTTCCATACACTGTTATGCATGAAACTATGCATCTCTGTTGCAAATACATTGTGCAAATACGCACATCTTGTGGTGGGTCTCCAGGGTTACAGCTTACGTTGCTACACAATTACAGTAGCATTGGTAAACTTACAGCACAGGAATGGAAAGACAAGCTATAACTTTAGGACTAGGACACTTCACTGACCATGTTAATATTTTTCCTGTTATGAATAACGGTTCCTTCATTTCATAACCTATATTTACAAATTGCTCATAAATGCTCTTCTGCCCACACAGCTCGGTAGATTTGGAACATCACAAAATAATCAACTACTAGTCTGAAAGCTATAATCTCTGCAGGACCTACAACTCTGAGTATGCACCTCAGCCCCACTTTATTTTTTGCAACTGAAAAAAAAAAAAAAAGAAAAGACTTAAGATTTGGAAATTTGTTCTGTAGATTCTATAACTGTATCATTGATTTATGTCAGAAAAAATAATAGCATTTTATAATAAAAATAATTTACTTTTAAATAATATATTTTAAATTCAAACAATAACTTTTTCACTAATTCATATAAATCAGAGTGAGAAATATAATGCAAGTTAAACTATACCATGTAGACATCAAATTCATCTAAGCATCTGAAAGGAGATTCAGTAATCGACCACAGAGAGAGAATGAAACAAACTGTTGAGAAGGAGCGTTCACCTCCCGATAAAGATTTCAAATCATTTAGAGAAGCTTTGTCTCCCTCTCCAGGTTGGACCTGGAAATAAAATAGAGCAATTTTTAAAACCACTTATTAAGACCTATTACCAAAACCATAGTTTTTAACTGAAGACACATTATCTATGTATAGACACAGATCACTTGAGAGCAAGCATGTATGACAGTGGTATCCATCTGAAATGAAACTAAAATAGAATGGTTGCCATCCTTTTAAGAACATATTTCCAGAATCAGTACAATTTTCCCCCTTATTACAGAACAGATTAACAGACTGAAACAAACAGGACAGATTAAACAAATGATTCAGCTAGTATCTTCTTAGTCAATTCTCTATTTTTAATAGCTGTTAAATAGTGTTTAATAACTGTCAGCCAGAATTGTTATATCATTGTAAAATGTCAATTGTTACCAACCATATCAGAAGAGCAGGTAATTTAATCACACTGCTGTTTTAAAAGACACAGTTTCTTTAGAAGAATAAATTAACTGTTCCAAATAGTCCTCTGTTCCATGTATTATGATGACACTTTGTGGCACTCCAAGATAAATTTTAAGTTTGACCTGTCAATTACCTTATATTTAAACTCAGAAGATCTTTCCCCTCCTCATTCAATTTTACTTTCTTTGACTAAATTTAGATCTCTTATGTGATATCAGCTATTGCACATAAAATAAAACATTATCTTAAACAGATAACACCAGGCAATGACCAGACTTGTCATGAGCTGGAGTTGTGGGTTTTTTTCTGTTTATTTGTTTGGGTATGTATACTTTACCTATTTATTTAGCACTCTGTCAAACAATATTTGTTATCATTCCATGTTTATTTCCCATTAATTCCTGAAATACAAATGTAAATACCTCAAGAATGAAGAGAAGTGTTAGCATTAAGATGCTAAGATTCTGTCTTTGGAACTCTTGAAATTCCAGTGTATGATTCAAGGATATGCAAAATATTAAGATAAAACCCACAGATACCAAATGTGAAACTTAACAATGCAGCAAAGGTCAAGAATCTTGTAGGATTCAGATTTATGCTTGAAGTTCTTGAATTCTACATCACTGTTATGTTAACATAAATCAAATTCATTAGAACTTAAAAATATCTAAGTTTTACCTAGTAAATTTTAGTTTATCTCAAAGTTACCACTTGAAGTCCTAAACTTTTAGTAGTCATGCTTAATGTGAATTGACAGTAGACTATTACAATCTATATATAGAC
This sequence comes from Crypturellus soui, assembly GCA_032275445.1. NCBI lineage: Eukaryota > Metazoa > Chordata > Aves > Tinamiformes > Tinamidae > Crypturellus > Crypturellus soui. Next base: position 260,204 of record JAUBNY010001194.1, read on the forward strand.
TATTACTATATATATATATATATATATAAAAAAATGAGTATAAAATTAACTTACTGTGATTGAAAGTGTCTCATTCTTGTGATCAAAAATTATTTTTCCAGAATAAGTTCGAAGACGTAATAAATGGTCAAAGTAGAGCTTGCATCGTAAAGAAAGGAGCCTTAAATCAGTTAAATTATGCAAATAAATATTAGGTCAGTGAGTTTTAAAACAAGCAAATAAGTGATAGCAGATTTTTATCAGCATTTCCACATTGTAATCTTAAAAACTAAGCCCCGTACCAACAGCAATACTTCCCCAAATCAATTATGCTATGGGAGAAATAACATTAGAAACCCAATATATTAAGAGAATCACAGAAGAAAATAAAATATGACACCCAGAAGTGCATTTTTGGTATTTCTCTGTGAAGACTAATTTCTCAAAGCCTCTCCTTCAGTTAACTGGATTTTTTTTTTTTTTTTACACTCCTTTCCACAGCTTGAACAAAAAATGACCAGATTTGACTTCCTCCTTCCTATCTCTGTTGTTACTACACAGAATAGGGAGGAATTTATGAACTCTGTTAGACTCCAGTAATTAAAGTTTTGAATATTCCTTTCTCACGCCTTTCATTTCTCTATCCCCCATTTTAGGATATGATTGCCCAACAGACAACACATCATAGCTCCCTCAAAAAAGAATTATAGCTAAGACATATTAGAGTGGGAATCAAATTCAAATTTATGCCCCAGTTTTCAGTTTTACATTGAAAAATACAAAATAGATGTCCAGAGACAAAACAACTGCCTAAGCAACCATTATAGCCAATGCAGATCTACAAAGACATAGCAAATTAGCCCATCCATTACAATCAGTATCAACCTCAGACTAATGGGAGCTTAACAACCTAATGGGTCCACAGACATGTACATACAGACACCGAAAGGCAACCATCTGATTCTGCAGGGACACTTTACCCACCACTATTTCTGCATCTCCACTGTACAGGATGATATTCTAATAGACAATAGCAGTAAGGAGAACCCATCTTTAAACTTTGGACCGAGAAGTATAAAAGCAGAGCCAAAATGATGGTCCTCAATTTCTCCCAAGGACAATGGTAAAGGAACAGGACTGCACTGAAGATCAGTCACAACTTGGTGCAGTGTTCAAAAGGCAGCACAACTGACACTGCAGATGCTGCACGGTAATTATTCTGAGTTACTCCTCCCACCTAACACTAGCTTTATAGCAAACACTGTTCAAATCTAAGAGCATCACCCATACTCCCTCGGTAGCCAGTGAAGAGAAGGAAATTAATCTCATTCTAAAACAGCAGATGAACCTAATCTCTCAAAGTGACTACACAACTTGGCTAGCTATAAAAGGAATCAAGATATTTAACTTGAAGCAGATCCCTTACTTTTGGAAGCATTTAAGAGGAAAATAAGGCTAGAACCAACTAGTAACTAGGATTTGAGTGTTTCAAGTGAGATCCAGCATAGACTTTTCAAACAGGCAGGTGAGATCCCAGAATCTTGTGAAGAAGAGTTTCATGACTTATAAAATGTAATAGCTGAATTACATCCAAAGACCCTTGCAGAAAGATTTACAAGAAACATAACTTTTTTCCTCAAAATTTAAGAATTCAATGCTTAGAACAAATCCACCTTTAGACCTCTGAGAAGAACTTGGCATGAGGCCAGGGAATGATCTCACCTTTACAAAACACTACAGGATAGCCTGCCTATCTTTTAAAAGGAAGCACCAAAAGCAATCTTTGTTGACAGATATAAGACACAAGGAAGAAGGGGTGTATTTTTATTAAAGCAGAAATTTCATGAGAGGAAGCTGCCAAATTGCAGAATCTGAATAAAGATCTTAAAAGTTTTCATCACAGGGCAAAGGAAAGTAGTGTCTGGCATACCATGAAATTATATGAGGATACTGTGGTTAGACTCAAATATTAATAGACATGCAGATTATTTCAGCATTAGTATGGTGGTGACATTTTGCTGTTCAAATCCAGTATTGAAACACTCAAACAGAACTGTCTTCAATTAAAACACGATAGTTGAGACCTTGCTGGCATGGATGCCTGGAGCTTCAACTGATCACATAATTTTTGCAACTGTCAGTTCAGGCTATACTAAACCAACAGACATTATAGTGGTGGATCTGGGAGCAGGATAAGGTTAGACAGTTAAGCAAGGCAGAAGTGAGGCCAGGACTGGAAGCTAATGAAGTAGCAAACAAGTAAACCTAAAGATCTGCCAAAATTCAATGATTTAATTATTTATGTTATAAATACAACATGTGTAGAACAGATTTTATTTTATGAAGCTCTACTGAAGACTTCAAAAACTGTCAGACGAAAGTGTTTTCTATATGGTTTCCACTGAAGTAGATTCTAGCACACCTTTCATTACAAGAAATCAATTTAGTTGCCTTAGAAAAGGCAAAATAATATGCTCTTATTCAGCATGTTCATATTGTATGAACTGAATTTAGCACATAAAATATAGAAACCTAACAGTTTAAATTTGCTAATATTGCTCACAAGACGTGCTGGAAACAACTGTATTTTTATATTCTGTAGAAAACACTTATTTCTATATGTGGTATTTGATAACTGAAGTTACAGTAAAATTGACTCACCTTAAGAACTGCCGATATATTTTAAATCTTTGTGTCATTATTTCTTCCAGCAGCTTAATAAATTTCTTTAAATTCTTTACTTTACTGTTAGCATCTTCAAATTTTTCCTTTGCATCAAAAAATTGCCTGTTTTAATTAACAAAGTCTATTATCAACATATATAAAACAGCAATTGTTTTAACTACTGAAAACTGTTCTGATAGTCAAAAACCTTCATTTAGATGAAAGTTTTGTTTTGAAGCTAGAAGCATTTTGACAAGTTAAGGTTAACCACAAATGAAAAGAGGTCAAAAAATTAAATTTTACTTCTACTTTTCCGTCTTATAAAAGGATACCCAAAGAGAACTAACAATTAAGCTGCTCATGTTTAAAAGTATTCAAGGAGTGACTTCTTAAAACACATTGCAATCAGATTCAACTAACTGCTTAACTTCTATATCAGTTTTTCAGACTAGAAGTGCACCTAATTCCAATGGATCCCAAAATGCTCAGTGGATCCACCTAGGGTCCAGTTACACTATCTGGTTATCACTGGGGTGGCTGCTAAAAATCAAGAGCAGTTGATAACTGATAACAGCAGAGTGTTGAGACCACTTGGAAATCATTATAAGGTAGCTCAACACCAACCAGCCTGCTTAGCATTGTTTGAATAAGCAGTCAGAACAGCACATTTCTACAGTGTCACATATAGTTGAAATATTAAAAATCATATCATTATGAGCCAATAAGAAAACTATTTTTGAATACCTATCATACCTGAATTATACATAAATTTAAAATTACTCACTGAATAATTTCTTCTCTGTTTCCATGACGATCTTTTTCTGAATTTATCCTCTCTCTTAAGCGATTCATTTCTGCATCAAGACTCTTAACAGTTCTGCCGACTTCAAGGCGTTCTGGGTATATTTGCTTTGCTTGTGCAATTTTTTCCTGAAGTTTGAAATTTGACAAATTGTTATAGTTTCAAAGATATGTTATTTTTTTTTTTTGCTATTCAAAAACCCAAGTTCTCCAAGCAAGAACAATGTCTTTGTTTTGTTCTTTGTGGATCACACCTTACAGCAAAATTACTGATATCATTTTTTTAAACTAAAGTAGTTAGAATTAGGTAATTATTTCAGTGATAAGTGCTATATTCATCTAAGAACTCTACTGTATTCACAATTACTTATCTAACGTAGATAAATGAGAGGCAAAATTCATCATATTTCAATAGCACTTAAGTCTCAAAAGTCTCTGAGCTTGACTTCAGAGTTAGTTAATAAAGCTTCATTAGATAAATTTCTGAAAGAACAAGGTAAGGTCTTTACAAATGAAGAAAAAGAACCTTACCATCTAAAATCCAAAGCAATATTAAATTTATGCCATTTAATCAAAAAAAAAATGTATTTTAAGTCATTCTAATCTTTGCTCTCTGTAAATCCAAAAGTCCCAGCTAAACAACCCCTAATACTGAAGTAAGAGGTAAAGACTAAAAGGTGATATGCGTGACAAGAAAAAGTCTTGACATGCATACAAAGTCATTTTTGATTTATGCATGAATGGCTTTGACCAAGCTAAAAACGTGAGCATTACTATGGTCTGTATGTCATTCAACAGATCAACCGAGTACCTAAATACTAAAAGGATACAGCTGACCTGATTTCAATTGCCAAAGAAATAAAGAAACAAGAATATACTACCTCTAATTCTTTTTCTTTGTTAGCTAGTAATTCTTTATGTCTTTTTATACAAGCCAAGTGTTCCTTCTGTTTTTCTTCATAGTGCTGGAAACGGCGTTTGCTGTTTTCTACTTCAGAGTCAGCGTGGTTTAATTCATCCTGTTTGGAATATTTTAAAAAAAAGCATGGAATATTTGTGGTAGATTCCAATGGTATTTATGTTGTTTTTAATACCATCTAATTCTTTGCGTTCAGCATGATCATCATTCCTTCTGAAGTCCAGTGCTTTAACAGCAATGGACTGAAAAGTCTTACCTGTTCCTAACAGGAACATACTATGTTTATACTGCTTTCCAAAATTGAATTGATAATGATGGTATACCTTATAGTTTGGAGTATTATGTTTTAATCTTCAAAAAAGAGCATATTTCTCCTAAAACTCTAAAAACTGTATTTTTTTTTACACTATGTTCTAGTCAGAATGTTTCTATAAGGAAAAAAAAAAAAAAAAAAAAACTATCCTCTAACAATTATAAAAGTTCCTATATAACAAAACAAACTCACCACTACTGCCAATAACAAATGCTCTCTTTGGTGTCTAATCGCACTCTTTGGTGTCTAATCGCACTTTTAAGCCACATACACATGAACAGCTTATTAAAAAATTGCATAGAAGAACATATAATCTAAAACACCATTTCATAGAATCACAGAATGCCTAAGGTTGGAAGGGACCAACCCCAATGCACACACAGGGACACCTAGAGTACACTGCACAGGGCTGCATGCAAGGGGGTCTTGAAGATCTCCAGAGAAGGAGACTCTGCAACCTCTCCGGGCAGCCTGTTCCAGTGCTCTGTCACCCTCACTGTCAAAAAATTTTTCCTTAAGTTCCTGTGGAACTTTTGATGCTTCAGTTTGTGGCCATTT
>JAUBNY010001194.1:273124-284485 GCA_032275445.1 Crypturellus soui
CCCTCTGGGGTATCAGTCACTCCTCACAGTTTGACATCATCAGCACAACTGCTTAGGGTTCACTCTGTACCTACACTGCTGAAGTTAAATATTAGACCCAGTATTGACCCTGGTTTCAGGTCTTCAACTAAACTTTGCACCACTGAGCACAACCCTTGGAGCTTTGCTTACCTCACTGCATACTCATCTACCCCACACATCCTGAGGTTGCCTATAAGTATGTTATGGGAGATGTCAAAGTCCTCACTGAAATCAAAGCAGACAACATCCACTGTTCTCCCCTCATCTATCCAGCCAGCCATGCCATCAAAGAATTATTTTTTGATAATTATTCAATCCTATCACATTGGCCTTGGTGAATCCATGCTGACTAGTCCTATCACCTTCTTATCCTTCACATGCTTAGAGATGGGAGCCAAGATGATCTGTTCCATCAGTTTTCCAGGGATTGATATGAGGTTGAGTGGCCTGTAGCTCTCTGCATCCTCCTTTCTGAAGACCACAGTGACATCAGGTTTCTTCCAGTTCTCAGGCACCTCTCCTGATTGTCATGATGACTGAGAGTGGACAGAAATAACACCTGCCAGCTCTCTCAGCATTGGTGAGTACATCTCATCAGGGCCCATGAATTTGTGGATGTCAAGTTCACTTACATAATCTCTATCCCAATACTTTTACATCAAAAGAATGTCCCCCTTTTTCCAGACTTTCTCCCTGGTCTCCAGGGCCTAGGATTCTAACAGCTAGACTTACCAGTAAAGACTAAAGCAAAGACAGCATTCAGTATCTCTGCCTTCACTATACCCCTTCACCACCAGAACCTCTGACCCTGCAAGTAGCAGATCCACATTCTCCCTGCTATTCTTTCTGTTACTGATACATTTACCCTTTTTGCTGTCCTTGACATCTCCTGCCAGATTTAACTCCCCATGTGCCTTGACCTACCATGTCTGTGTGTGCTGACAACATTCCTGTAATGCTCCCAAGTGCCCTATCCCTGCTTCTACTTTATCTGCACTTTCTTATTCTCTTGGCTTTGCTAGGAGCAACTTGTTCAACCACACAGGTTTCCTACCCTCCTTGTTCAACTTTTTGTTCATTGGGATGCATTGTTCTTGAGCCTGAGGGGAGGATCATTGAATAACCATCTCTCTTGAATCACTCTTCCATGTCCCTATGCATTCTTCCTCCAAGAAAGTCTGTGAAGAGACCAAAGTTTGCTTCCCTGAAGACCAGGGTTACAATCCTGTTTATTGATCTGCTTCCTCCTCAAAGAATCCCAAACTGCATTATCTCAGGATCACTGCAGCCAAAGCTGCCCCACTCTTAAAAAAAAATCTCTAACCAGCCCTTCCTTATTAGTATAAGGTGCAAGAGAGCACCTCTCCTCATTTGGCAGTCTTCCCATGACATCTAAGATCAAGCATCTGTCAGGCAGCAAACTTCTAGGCAAGAGATTAGGTCAAAAATAGGTGCTTCTGTCCTGTGAAACAAGCAATGACCAAAAACAAACAGTCTGCTTCTTCCAGATATTCCTGTGTGGCACAGGTTCCAGTGGCTCAGTTGCTTCTCTTGAAGCTGTGCTCAGCTCCTTCTCAGCTTGGAGAGAATTGAATCTGTTCATCAGCTCAAGTATGCAGGAGGAATAAGAGTCTCCTCATACGAGGAGCAACCAGCTTACAGCCTTTCTACAGAGTTAGGACTAACTGTTCCACATAAAACAAAGCCTACAAACATCTCCACTGCTGTGTATTCGTTAAGAAAATGCACTACTGTGATCTCAGACAAGACCTTCTCTTTGCAGAAACTACCATGTTAACAATTTTCCTAAACACAAAAAAAAAACTGAGGGATGAAAGAAAACAGGAACCGTAATGAGTCATGAAATCAAATCAAAGCTGTGGGGAGAGGGGTAGGTAGGCAGGCAGCAGGCTTCTGTTGTAGCTACTTAAAGTACCTTGACAAAAACAGCTACAAAGATGAGGAAAATCAGATATTATCTAGTTCACATTATTTAAAAAACAGATGCAACAGTTAACTTACCACAACAAAATCTTTAGACCAGAAAACATAGGAGAAAAAGGGTTCCTTAAACGACAGTTCTCCCCCCTCATAAGTTCGTTGTTCACTGTTATAAAGCCCATAAGGAAGTACACTAAAATTTTTTCCAGCTGTCACTCTTACCTAAAGGTCCAACAGGTTTGTACTTAAAGTGCCCTTGCCTATAGGCTGTTTCAACTGCTTCAAGAAATGCTGGCACATGTGGTCCAAATCTTTTTAAGGTATTTGTTTTACTGTCTTTCAGCTCTCTCAGCTGTTTCAGCTTGGAATCCAGTGCTTGTTTCACATCATGTTCTTCTTTCCTAAGAGAAGAGCATTTTTTGTCCAGTATTAAAAGCTTATGATTCCATATTTAAAATAACTAACTTCTTTGCTCTCAAATACTTATCAGACAGTTTGCTAAGACCTTCTCAATACTTCTACATACAGCTAGCTATAGATCTGCAACAATACTTTGGAGCATCAGGAAATATGAGACAAAGGAAATTAAGAGGAAACAGAACTACTCTGCAACAGTTTTACTAGATTTTGCTTCTTTATTATGATGAAAGGTACAAAGAGAAGCAGAACAATAGGGACAAGAATGCCAAAGGAGATTAGAAGATTTCCAAAAATATGAGAATGTACAAAATACTAACAGCATTCACCCACCAAAAAAAAAACTAATTAAGTCAAAAAGTCCACACCACACCAGACAGAATGTTCCAACATGAAGTATGTTTTACAGATCAAGGAACTTAACACATTAAGTCTGTAACATGGATATCATTGTATAAACAACATTTATAAACCATCAAATGATAGAAATACAGAAGGTAGTTCAGGTAACGTAAATGGAAGTTGTATTTGTTTCCATTTACATAATTCACTTCCAAAGTCTTCCAGGAAGGTCTTCAACAGAATACAAAAATAAACTTGATGTTTGAACATCAAGTGTTCAAACTTATCAAGTATAATAAGCAGCTATTTTACTCTCCAGTAAAACAATAATGGCAATATTACCACATCAGAAACCATTCTTTAAATTCAGGTTTCCAGACCAAAGCTAAGAACACTTTGCTCTTTTAGTTCAGGTACAGGTTAACAGGAAGTAAGCAGACTGAAGTTCCTAAGTTTAGATTTAACTATAGATACAATTGTTATCCTTGAGTGCATGTAATTCCTTATTTTACATTATGTATGTTGTGACACTGTATCCAAATATACTAGAGTATTAAATAAGACAAGAATTTAAATGATAGTTTCTATAAAATACAGATGGTAGGAAGAAAAGAAAGATATTAAACTTGAGTCTGGCTTTATATCAGGCTTTAAATTAGTTAATGAAACAAACTTTATTATTTTCTAGATGTTTCCAAATTCAGTCTCTGTCAAATGCAAAAGTTTTAGCAAAAGTTCTAAGATATGCCAGGGGAAAAAAAAATAGCAGAACAAACACACACCGAAGCTGAAACCTAAATACCTCAGGGAATGCAAGGAGATGCCTATATATTCAAAAGTAGAACCTACCTCAGTGTAGCTTGTTCTTCCTTGCACTTATATATGGCATGCTGAAACTGATCCATTTGTTGACTAATCATTATTTCTTGATCATGGAATGCCTTTAAATGCTCTTTTAACTGTTCAATTTTCCTTTGTCTTTCCAACTGCTCAGGCTCTGAAACCTGATTAGCACTAGAACAAATTACATTTATGTTTTAAAACCTAATTGGTGATTTATGAATTAAAATGTTTTATATGATGCAATTTCTAAAACAAAAATTTACGTATCAGAAAACTGTATTTAATATTTAGTGTATTTAAAATATCTAAACAGCATAAAATTTACAGTAGCCTACTACGCTTTTCTATTTGTAATACCACATAGCATTCCTATGTATTATCTTTTTAGCATTCCTATTATATTCGGGTTGAGTAATACTCCCTTTAAAACATCACTGAAATTAGAAAGGCATACTATCACCAAACTAAAGTTTCTCCCCCCCCACCCTTAATTAAGTATTTTCCATTACTGCACAAACATCAGCAAATGTTCTCATCAATTACAAGAGCTTCCTGCATACCTATACCCACATAAGTATACATAAGAATCACTGTATTTGCATTTACCTATTTTTCAGTTCTTCAATTCGTTTACGTAGCTGTTCATCATCTCTTCCCAAACGTTTCAACTCAGTTCTGAGACGATTATAAAGGGCCTATGAAGGAAGTTGGAATATTAGTTGAATCAACAGAAATAAGAATTATTTCAGAAAAGAACTGATATAAGTGCAATTTTGAGAAAATAATTACTCAACTATATCTGAAAAACAATGCCCTATACTTAAGAAAAACAGAACTTGAATTTCAATTCAACAGTATTACTGTTCCTTTTCCAGCCTGACACCAGTATAGAGATATAAACCCTACTGCCTCAAACAGAAGCTACTTGCAACTAAAGCAGAAAATTACATGTGTTTGGAATTGCACAATGCACTTGGAAATCCTAGACACAGATGCACAGAGTGCATATGAGGGGAACACAGACTGCATTAAGGCAATAAATCAATGCAATCTTCAACAGTTTTGCTGGTTACCTCAGCTTCATTGAATGCTTTTCTCCCTGCCTGCACATCAGCTTTTGAAGAAATACACTGAGGATGTAAAGCTTGTGCTTCTTCACTTATCTTTTCCAACTTGTCTTGTATCATTTTGTATTTTTCTTCTGCTTCGTTTATTTTCACCTTTATAATCAAAAGATAATGAATTACAATTAGCAATAATGCAAGATTTTCTCCATATTTCTTAATGCTATAAATAATTTTGAATGATAGTTTTCTTCTCTCTGCTGACATCTCTCACTTTTGATAAGAAAGTAGTATCTGGACAATGTTCCTTTAATAGACATGTTTTTGCAATGAAGTAAAATTGCACAAATAATTCTGTATTTATACGCATGCACACATACACTTCAGCAAGAAACTGACACCTTCCCTTGGAAAAGGGAATTCCAATAAATCAAAGAAAAATACTATTCTCTGCAAAATGTAGATTTATGTGAATCTGAATGCTTAGCAAAATTAATCTCTCTTACAGCATCCAGCAAGCTTAGTGCCATTAGAAGAGTCTATTTCCAAGCATTTCCTGAATTGAGATACTGATCTTTTCTATGAGCAATGACACCCAAAGAATTCTATGTAGCAGATTTCTGAAAAAGGCATAATGTTACAGAAACAGGTGTTGCATAAGTACTCTCAACAATAAAACTAAAAGAAGTGTTTTAAACGTCCACTCACCATATATGAAATACTAGCCACCTCAAACTGCCAACGTGAAATACCATTACAAGAGTCAGAAGTATCAGCATAACCAAACACAGACACACCCTCTTCCAGAACAATAAGCAGCAAAACACCCTAATATTATACTACAAGGAAATGTAGAATGCGGAGTTACTTTTAAGTCTTCAAGGACTAAAGAAGCATACAAAAGCTAATCAATAATATTTATAGTATTTTTCAGATTGTGAAAAAGCTGAAAAGGGCAGTATTAGTGGCTTACATATAAAAGAAGAATCACAGTTTTAAATGTTTTATTGAGTAAAGAAGAGTAAATTAAAATATGGTTTAAAAAAAAGAAAAAGGTATGTATGCACCTGACATTCTTCCAGCTTCTGAACAAACTTTTCTGTACGTTCTTCTTCAACTTTGATGCTTTCTTTGATTGGCTGTATTTCTCTTTCCATTTCACTCACCTAAGCACAAGCATTTATGAGCACACATCAGAAGGTCCAAGGCAGATATGAAAATCATTTAAATGGTTATTTATTAGGAAACAACTTTACCACTGCCCATGCCATTTTATGTTTCAACTCTTCAAGATGATTTCGCATTTCTTTCACAAACCCAATACTTTTGTAACGCTCTTTTTTTTCACCATAATGAAGCTTGAGTTCTCGTAGACGCTAATGAAAAAAAAAAAACAATAAAAAAAAAGTTCAATTGTGAAAGTGTAAAAGTGCTAAAATACAAAATCTTGGAAAGATTTACTTTTTGAAGCCTAATATCATGAAAATCCAACCAAAATAAAACTACACATGCTAAATATAATTCCCTCAGTGCTCAGCCCTGTACTAATTGTTACCAAAATTGAAACATACCTCTACTCCCTGCTCTATCTGAAGACATGTATTTTCTTTTGTTTTCATAATATAGGAATAATCTTCTTTCATTTGTTCCAGTTGAGTTGCTTTCATGAAAAACTACAAAGTAGCAGAGATGCAGATGTCAACAACTCATCTAAACGAACCATAATTAATATCAACATAAAGACCACTCATCCCAACTTCTATGCATATTAAGCGATGCACAAAGTTCAATTGGAGGAATTATCTTTGAATGATGAATTTAATGTCCTAAGAATTCACCAACCTCCTTAGAGAAAAGGGACTTAAATTCCCAAATCCTTAATCTAATTATCTGATTATAACAGCCATTGAGGTACTTCTAAAAAGAATTTTTTTTCCTCCTCCAAATGCCTCATCCTAAAATTTGAAACCAAGTATTTTGACTTCCTTTTTTTAAAATTGTTAGGTTTTTATAAAAGACTAGTTTTAAAAACTGTATTTTTACAAATGTAAACATATAAGAATTTTTTCTTACCTTGTACTTGTCACCTTCATTTTTAGATTGTAAGAAGAGTTTACTCATCTCTTGAGTTAAAACAGACACAGGGTTATCGACCTATAAAAGTAAAATATTTGCTTTCCATTTTAGAAAAATATTTAAAAAATGGCTTTCACCTAACCATGAAAGCCAGCAAACTTCCTCCTCTAGAAATCAACCATTCCACTTATTTTATAAACTCTACCAAGTACAAGCTTAAACCACAAAAGCACAAACTCAAACTATTTTCAGAAGGATAACTGACTTTAGAAAGAAAAGGTCTCCTTTCTTCATTTACTTTCAAATGACAGGGATAGGAATTTTGTCCAGTATTGTTTAATTTCCCATATAAAATTCAAAGTACTACATTCAATTATTTGTCTTAAGGAAATTTGCAGAAAATAGCAAATTCATTATTTAGTAATAGAAGTTTATATTATTACATATGGTGATTTTATTGAGCATTCCACAGCTTTATGTGCATGATCTGATCTCTCCTAAATCATTTAAGCAGCAAACAAAACTCCCAGAGAGCAGAAGTAGGTATGAAGAAAACCTTAGACTTTCATTAACAAGGTATGACTCGTAGCTCATAAATTATAGCTAACATTTATGTAGTAGGATAGGGTCATATTCTGCACCAAGTGACTTGCATTAAATTAAAATATTATTTTGCCATTCAGTGAAAATTAGTATGAAAAAGACAAACTTTTGTCCCTTAATAAAATTCAGCATTTTTATTTAAAAATCTGTAATATTAATGTCTTGAACTTCATACAATTCAATCACTGTAACAATTACCTGTATATTAAAATGATCCAGTATTGCTACAAGTTCCTCTTTTTTTGAAGAAATTACAGTTCCTAATAGCACAAAAGAAGTTAAAAAATAGGCCCAAAGCAAAAACAAATACAAATTCCCAGCATTCTAGTCAACTTACCAGTAAAAATTAGTTTAAGTACTGTTTTCATTTTAAGTTAAAAATACCATTTTACATATTATATTTACATTAGTAATAACTAAAAATACTCATCTTCTAAATTTTCTTCTGTTAGAAGATATATAAATCCGCAAATTCACCAAAAACTCAAGACTAGAAACTATGTTCAGCCTCATCAAACAAGCATACATAAAATACCGTATGACCTGCATCATACAGAATATGATGCAACTGCTTAATAATATGCTAATATGTCACGATCTAAGGTAAATGCAAATAAAGATGACCGTAATAATCATCCTTTACTAATATTAAGAAAATTAAAGTAATAAAAACATTTTAGAACTTTTTAAGACTGAGACAAAAAAAGCTACAGGATCACTGACCTGATTTGCTTTTAAGTCTGTAACTTCTGCTTCCATCGAGATTAATGTGCTGATTCACAATAATAGAGTCACCGTACACTTCAGGTTTAAACGCATCTCTGCCTTGGTTTTGCAATGTTATTGAAATATCTGCAGAACTAGAAGGATCAGACAACCCATATTAATTCCAAAACAGAAATTCCAACTTTCAGCAGATTTTTTCTGAGTCTTGTTTAGGTCACAAGTTTAAGTCAGTCGTGATGCAAGCCAAACCCAGATACACTCATGACGCTTGACTCAAAGCGGCATCAAATGTGTATGACCGGACAAATTGTCATACACTGGTCCGATTCCTCTTTTTATGCTCCAGACAGATCATTAGGTGAAATAAATAGTTATGAAAGGGGAAGTAGAACACAGACCTCCCCACTTTCCCTTTCAGCTGACCACCTTAATCTTTAGGCTTACTTCCTTCCTGTTTGCTTGTCTCTGGCCTTTGGTTTATTCAGGAAAAAGCTGCTTACCTTCTACAGGCATTCCTAACCAGAGTAATTTAGAGCCTACTGGTCAAGACATTCTTATAGAAAAGACAGTGTTGAATTCTGAATTAACCAAAAACTTTATCAGTTAACCTAAGCTTGACTATGCTTTTTATGACTGAAGAAGTTTTACTTACGACTCTCCATCTTTTACGAACACTTTTAAAGATGAACCTCTATTAGTTGTAGTGGCTTTTCCACCAAGGCCAACAATAAGAGCAGTTAATACAGAACTCTTTCCACCTGTAATGAGAAGTGTAGAAACTAAAAAAAGAGATTCTTATAGCACTTTTTATCCAGTTCACTCATGCTTTAGACTTTCAGATGTTTGATTGTTTATATATTCAGCACTTATATTCTAATTTGCTTCTTTACTGGCCAGATGCATAATATAGCAATGGTACCAGTTCTAGGAAAAGCAGGTATTTCTAAAGTCCGCCCACCTTGTCTCCTTCCCTCCTGCACCCCCTCTCCTCAATTCTCCCTGCCCCCCACCCCCATCAAAAAAAACAAACCAAAACAAAAAAACACCAGCATTTAACCTTTTGTTATTTCTCCTCAGCAATTTGGGCAATTCTCCCTCTCCCTGCCTAAACCATACAGAAAACATTTATACAATAATAATAATTTAAAAAACCCTCAAATTACCATTTAAATAAATGTCTGAGAGAGTTTAAGCTCTCAACTTTTACACTTAATAAAATACAAGTCTAGGTACGATTTATCTGAGAAAAGAAATGTATATTGTGTTTTGCAAGTCTCTAAGACCTAACCTTCTGAACAGCTTTGAACTACAGAGAAAGACCTATGCTTACTGAGTCTAAAATTCCAACTCCTAAATGACAGAGAGATGAGATAGCTACTCATTTTGAAGAAAGATTACACTATTAACAGTAGTGTTCTTTGACAGAGAAATGATGCAGTTAATACTTACTTCCGTTGTTTCCAACCACAAAATTGAGATTTGATCCAAACTGAAAAGGCCCCAACATCGAATGGCACATAAAGTTCTTCAGCTGGATACTTTCAATTATCCCAACTTCCCCTACAGTCTAAAGAATTAAATTTGGTGCTTGTGAGCATTTCAATTAAATACAGTTTTTGTTTTAGATGTACCCACAAGATCAGAACAGTCACCAAGGCTGATCACTCATCAATAGCAACTTTGTTTCCCCCTTCCCATAACTAGCTTATCACTAGTAAGAATACATGCTTAAGAAAAACAACAGTGTAGAATCTATAAAATCACGCAGAAGTAAAGAAAAAAAAAAGTGTCTTAAGCCAATTTTAATTTATTGATCTATTTGTGACAATTTCTAGGACCGGTTAGGAAGAAGGAAATGAAGCTAAAAGTTGAAAAGAGAGTCTATTGGTCCACTGAAAACCAGTGAGGTATTCCGACAGAATATCTGAATTCTGGCTCCAGAGCTTTAGAAAAGTAGTATTTTCTAGGAAAGCAATGCTTTCAGCAGGAATAAACACACCAGTGTCTGCTGTTTGAGAAAAACGAAGTGAGGGATAATGCCTTAGTGCAAGACAGCAAGATAGTGTTTTGCAACACAGAGCATAGTATTTGCATGCTCAAAAACTATTTTAATAATTCTAATCACCAAGTTGAAATTCAGCTAATATAGAAAAGGCAGAAGAAATAGTATTCCTCTATTTTGTTTTACAGTTTCATTTATATCAAAATATACTTTAAGCAAAATCATTTGAAAGCACTACCTATGCAAATACAAGCTAGTAGTTAGTGTTTTAATTATTTGCTTCTTTTCCAATTATTGTCGCTGCTTTTACTATAACTCTAAAGCAAATATGTTACACTTCTATCAACAAAATCTCTTCCCTTATTTGGTGGATTATTTTGATTAATTATTTTGCTAAATTTAACTTCTGTAGTAGGTATTTTGTAAAAAAAAAAAAAAAAAAAAAAAAAGCAAAATTCCAGAACTATAGTTAAACAATCCAAATGAAATAAAATTTCATTACTTCAAAGGTAAGAATGGACTTCTACAAAAGTACAGACACATTATCACTATTTACTACACATTACTTTACGGTAGTGTTCTCATCAAATCCTACAGGCAAAACATTTATTTCAGTATCAACCAGAATCAGAGATCATTGTTCCAATACAAACTTTCTCTTTCTTATTTTCTTTCTGACTTTTTAAACAGCTTACCGATGGTGAAGAAAAATTGCTATCTGCCAATAGCTGTGAATTTTCTTCTTCATTATACTCATCAGTTGGTTCACCTGTGAATTCTTGTCTCCGTCTTTTTTGGGACCCAGGCTGTGAAACACTTTCTTCTTTTCTCTTACCCATGAGTACTGTACGAAAATAAAATATGGTAGACAGAGATACATTTATAAATTACTATAAAAGAAATATAAAGGATCATTGCAAACGTTGCCACGAACTGAAACACTTTATTTTTCAGAATTGAAATCCAAGTGAATAAACGCCAAAGTTTAAAATTATAGCAAAAGACAGACAATTTCATTACCTTATCAAAATTTGTTCTTTGTTGATTAAGAATAAAATTACATGTGATTCTATTTCCCTTGTAACATGTCTGTGAAATGTAACATGACTGTAACATGACTGTCAAATTAGAGCTTCAGTAATAAAAAACATATTGAACTAGCATTGCAACCGAGAGAGAAGCACTCTCCTGTCTCCGCTGCTCTGTTCCTGTCTCATCCCCGTGAGCACAAACAATTCTTTATGCATGAAAAATAAGCTGACTCAAAGCACTGATTCTAATGAAAATTGATGCAGAAAGAATACATATCTATCTCTGTTTTCTTAA